>CM075978.1:1203194-1445694 GCA_038087875.1 Malacoraja senta
CCACCTGCCTGGCGTTTGGCCCATATCCCTCCAAACCTGTCTGACCCATGTACCTGCCTAACTGTTTCTTAAATGTTGGGATGGTCATTGCCACAACTACCTCCTCTGACAGCTTGTTCCATACACCCACCACCCTTTGTGTTCTTTTAACTTGATCAGAAATAATAGCAGACAGACTTTGTACCAGCTGTGTTTGGAACAGGAAAACTGCAAAATAAAACTCGGTTCACAAAATATGCACATGGTGTCTGTTTGCAACATTTAATTCACAAAATAGATCAAGCAGAATAGAACAGAAACAAATCCCTGTGGAGGTCACACCATACTTTTTTTTAGAACAACTGATGTTTTCAGGAAGGGTTCATGATTTTTTTTTGTTCCCTCATTTTTTTTTATAATTTATGATATTTTTATGGAAGTTATTTCTGCTAGCATTTGTGTTGTGCTCCGAGTCAAATCAGAAAATGAATAAGACATCAAGCGAATTCAATTGTGGCAATCAAAATGATTTCCTAAGGGCTCATGCCGTAAGTAATTATGCACTCGACAAATAGGTGACTGCTGTACAAATCTAAAATAGCCGTGATACAGTCATTTACCCATTAGGAACTTATTGAAAGCTATGTTTAACGTTCTACCCCATGTTTGAAACGTCAGTCGCTTTTTTATAAACTTCAAGTGCCTAAATTGAAAAGACTGAATCAAGCAATTTGCAATAATTATTTAACAGCTTGTCAAATTGCAATGTATGCAAAAAAAAATCCATGTAGCTAAAAGGGTACACAATTATATTTCCATTTTACCTTAATAATTCATATGGTATCACAGTTTGCTGTGTTCCGATTTTACTTCGTTTGGCGGTTAATAATGATCCTGACTGGAAATGGAGATTGAGGGCTTTGCATGATTACATTTTCTTTATGCCATTAATGGCATCAATCCAACAGGTCAAAATCACAGTTATCTGATTCAATGAGTCAGTTGCTTTAATCAGAATCATTTTGTTAAAGAGCTCGATATGGAGATTCAGAAATGTTGAAAATCCTCTTTCGTATGATTTTTCGATAAGTATACAATATATTTTTACATGAACTAATACTGGTTTTTCTAGAACATTAATTTGTCCATTACATTGTTGCTTCCGCCCAATGTATTTATCTTTAAAATGACAAAAAACTAGAAATAGCACTCAAATTGCAGGAACATACAGCATTAAAAGAAGGCTACACAAAAATGCTGGAGAAACTCAGCGAGTGCAGCAGCGTCTATGGAGCGAAGGAGATAGGCAACGTTTCGGGCCGAAACCCTTCTTCAAACTACTATTAAAAGAAGGCTACTCTGTCCACTATGTTGCGATTTCATTGAAATTTAAATTCATTATATGTTCCGCCGTTTACCCATAGTTTTTGCAGATTTTTCAGTGAACTGCAGATGCTGGTTGATACACAAAAGGACAAAAAAGTGCTGGAGTAACTCAGCAGGTCAGGCAGCATCTCTTGAGAACATGGACAGGTGACGTTTCGGGTTGGTACCCTTCTTCAGACTGATTGTAAAGGGGGAGAAGAATGCTGGAAATGGGGAGAGGCAGGACAAAGCGTGGCAGGTATCAGGTCAATATAGGTTTTTTTTGTTAGGTAGTTGGTTGGAGCAAAGGCCAGAGATAAGAGCAGAAAGTGTGGGACAAGCTTGAAGAGTTGCGGATTGTGAAGCCAGAGGGAGGAAATAAGCCGGGAGAGGGTGGGGGCGCAGGAGAGAAATAGGTGGGAGTCATGTGGGGGGGGGGGGATTGAATTCTCAATTTTTAGGCAACCTCATTAATTCTCCAGTCTCCCCACCCCCTTCCCTCCCCTATGTCCCACCTGGACAACCAGAGCATAGAGTCGGACTTCATTTTATCTCTGTATCGCCCACTCCCCTAACATCAGTCTGAAGAAGGGTCTTGACCCGAAACGTCACCCATTCCTTCTCTCCAGAGATGCTGCCTGCCCCACTGAGTTACTCCAGCATTTTGTGTCTACCATAGAGTCCAGTCTGTGCTGATTATCACGGAAGATGTTATGGCCACAAACACTGAAGACGCTTCCTGCCCCCAGCAAATTCCCTCACCTCCGTGGCAGTCTTCTGTGCTGTTTTTGATGGAGGTGACCTGCTTCCCATGATTCCCCGCACCAAAGATTGCAAGCCCTGCAGGCATCTGCTGGAAAGGACCACAGGGGTGTGATGTTAATGAAACGATCAGAGCGAAAACCATTTGAATTTAAGATTTTTTAAATTGCGGTTTTCTTTCCTTCATGTACGTCAGCTGATGGGCGGCAGTGGTAAAGCAGCATTTGTTTTGTGCACCAAATAATGGTGAAATCATATTTTTAGGCAAATCTGTTTCAATGAAGTTGATTGAAGGGTAAGATTGTAAGTCATGACTTTGTGATCGATTGCTCTCAATTAAAATGAAGCAATCACTTTGTTGACATTAGAGGAAGGGCACTGGAGCTGGCTCAAATCCACCATCCTTGATACCTGTAAAAACATCCTTGGGTGCAAGTCCAGAAAACACCAGGACTGGTTTGACGAGAACGACACAGAGATAGAACAGATCTCCAAAGAAAGGAAAGCCTTTCGTGCCTGGCAAAATGATGTAACCTGCAAGGCTAAAAGAGCGGCTCACTCCAGAGCCAAGGCGGACGTCCACAGCTGGGTGAGGGAGCTTAAGAACTTGGTGGACAGATAAGGCTCTGGAAATCCAGAGACTGGCAGACTCGGGTGACACCAAAGGCTTCTTCCGCGCTACTAAGGCCGTCTATGGTCCAAGCTACCGCGGCTTAACCCCCCTGCGCTCAAAAGGCGGACAAGAACTGCTGAAGGACAATGAGTCCATTAATGCCCGATAGAAAGAGCACTTCCAGGAACTCCTCAACCGTGACAGGACAACTGAACCAGACATTACCCACCGCATCCCCCAGAGTCACATCAGAGAAGACATGGAAGAACCTCCCACTATGACAGAGGTTCAAGATACCATCAAGAGCCTTAAGAACAACAAGGCCACTGGTCCAGATGGGATCCCAGCTGTGATCTTAAAGGAAGGTGGACCGGAGCTCCTGTACCATATCCACATCCTACTCCTCAAGGTCTGGGATATAGAAGAACTTCCCTCAGAACTCAGGGATGCACTAATAGTGACCATTTTCAAGAAGGGGGACAAGGCTGAATGTGGATACTGCGGGGGCATCTCGCTCCTGTCAACAACAGGCACAGTCCTAGCTTGTGTCCTCGCAAACCGACTTCTACCACTGTCTGCGGAGGTACTCCCAGAATTACAGTGGGGCTTCCGCCCATCCAGAGGTACAGCAGGCATGATATTCACAGCACGCCAACTCCAGGAAAAATGCCGTGAACAAAGGCAGCCTTTGTACATGGCCTTCATAGACCTGACAAAGGCTTTTGAACGGTAGACCGCAGGGCTCTTTGGAGCATACTATCAAGGTACGGTTGTCACGACAAGTACATCAGAATATTGAGGCTTCTACATGATGGCATGTCGGTCATAGTGCTCAGCAACTGCGGCTCTGAGTCTGAGCCTTCACTGTGGAAACGGGGGTCATACAGGGATGCATCATCGCACCCACCCTGTTTGTCGTCTTCATTGCTGCCATACTTCACCCCATCGGTGAAGAGCTGCCACAGGGGATCCCAATCCTCTACAGAACTGACGGTGGGCTCTTCAACCTTAATAGGTTGAAGGCCAAGAGCAAAGTCAGTAACACCGCCATCATGGAGCTTCAGTACACGGACGACTGCGCCATTGCAGCACACTCTACAGAAGACCTCCAGGACATCCTGAATGCCTTTGCCAAGCCTTAAGTATCAAGAAGACCCAGGTCCTACATCAAACTCCACCCAACCTGCCGTCTACCCAGCCCACTATAAAAGTGGGCGACACGTCGACCACTTCCCCTACCATGGCAGCATTCTTTCCTCAAAAGCTGACATGGACTCTGAGGTCAACCATCGCCTGGGTTTTTCCCAGCGGAGCCTACGCCAGACTCAGGAAAAGAGTCTTTGAAGACCGAGACCTAAAGGCCCAAACAAAACTGCTGGTCTACAGAGTTGTTGTCCTCTCCACCTTGTTGTATGGAGCTGAGTCATGGACCACCTACAGCAGGCACCTGAGAGCCCCGAAACAATATCATCAAAGATCCTTACGAAAGATTCTGAGGATCAGCTGGGAGGACAAATGCACCAACATCAGCGTTTTGGAGGAAGCCAACATGACCAGCATCACCACCACAATAATGCAGCACCAACTTCGATGGACTGGCCATGTCATCCGCATGTCCAACAAACGTCTCCCGAAACAAATCCTGTACTCTCAATTGAAGGAAGGTCGGCGAGCCCCCGGCAGGCCAAAGAAACACTTCAAGGACAACATCAAGAACAGTCTGAAGAAATTCCGCATCACATCGAGCAACTGGGAGCACATTGCACTGGACAGGCGCTCCTGGAGGAAATCCGTTCAGGAAGGAGCTGCACCACGAAATGGAACTACGCCGTGTCGCAGAGACAAAGCGACAGCACCGTAAGGAGAGAGAGAAGGGGGCTCGACGACTACCAACCACCGCCAGTCTCCACTGCCCACGTTGCACCAAGGTGTGTGGATCACGGATCAGCCTCTACATACATCTACAGACCCACAAGTAGACGACCCTATGGAGAGGACAGTCATACTCGTTTCGAGTGACTGCCGATGATGATGATTATCTCATGAGCAAAGTTCACCCTATGTTTGGTTAAATCACAACAGGTAGAGTTGTTCAAGTTTTTGATGGTGAGATCTGCAGGTGCACAGTAGAGAGCATGCTGACCGGTTGCATCGTGGCTTGGTTCGGCAACTTGAGCGCCCAGGAGCGGAAAAGACTACAAAAAGTAGTAAACACTGCCCAGTCCATCATCGGCTCTGACCTCCCTACCATCGAGGGGATCTATCGCAGTTGCTGCCTCAAAAAGGCTGGCAGCATCATCAAGGACCCACACCTTCCTGGCCACACGCTCATCTCCCCGCTACCTTCAGGTAGAAGGTACAGGAGCCTGAAGACTGCAACGTCCAGATTCAGAAACAGCCACTTCCCCACAGCCATCAGGCTATTGAACTCAACTCAAACAAAACTCTGAACATTAATAGCCCATTATCTGTTTATTTGCACTTTATCTGTTTTACTTATTCATGTGTGTATATATTTATACAATGGTATATGGACACACTGATCTGTTCCCTATTCATGCCTTCTATAATTCTGTTGTGCTGAAGCAAAGCAAGAATTTCATTGTCCTATCTGGGACACATGACAATAAACTCTCTTGAATCTTGAATCTTCAAGAGAAAATGGGTGCAAAAACTTCATTGCAATTTTTTTTAATGATTTTGCAGTAAAATGGCAAAATAGGTCAAATTTTCAGGCATAAATTATGGCTTTTCATAGAACTTGTTGTATAAAGAAATTTAATGAAATCCATGCCGTAAGTGAAGTTCATTCATATTATCACTCACATTACAAAATCATGAAAGGAATAGATCGGGTAGATGCACAGTCTCTTGCCCAGAGTAGGGGAATCGAGGACATAGGTTCAAGATGAAGGGGAAAAGATTTAATAGGAACTTTTTCAAACAAAGGGTGGTGGGTGTATGGAACAAGCTGCCAGAGGAGGTAGTTGAGGCTGGGACTATCCCAACGTCTAAGAAACAGTTAGACAGGTTTAGTTTTAGTTTACTTTAGAGAACAGCGTGGAAACAGGCCCTTCCGTCCACCGAGTTCGCACCGACCAGCGATCCCCACACACCAACACTATCCTACAGACAGTCTAGGGACAATTTACACATGTACCAAGCCAATTTACCTACATACATGTATGTCTTTGGAGTGTGGAAGGAAACCGAAGATCTCGGAGAAAACCCACGCGGTCACGGGGAGAACGTACAAACTCGGTACAGACAGCACCCGTAGTCGGGATCGAACCCGGGTCTCCGGCGCTGTAAGGCAGCAACTCTACCGCTGCGCCACCGTGGCTGCCCAATGGATAGGACATGTTTGGAAGGATATGGACCAAGCGCAGGCAGGTGGGACTAGTGTAGCTGGGATATGTTGGCTGGTGTGGGCGAGTTGGGCCGAATGGCCCTTCCACTCTGTATCACTCTAGGACTCTATATGGAAACATGATAAACAGTACATGCTGGAATCTTGAGCAAAACACAAAGTTCTAGAGGAATTCAGCGGGTCAGGCAGCATCTGGAAGGGGATGGACATGTGACGTTTTGGGTCGGGACTCTTTTTCAGACTCTGATTTTGGGTCGGGTCCTTTTGTCTGAAGAAGGGTTCTAACCTGTAACGTTGCCTGATCACGCAGCCGAGAGAGGTGCCAGTGTTGAGAGTCAGTGGAAATGTTGTGTGCAGTGCAGTGCAGTCTTTTTTTTCGTGAAGACAATTTTTTTTGAAGTAACCGAATATTACATCCAAGTTTTATGATATTAGAGTATTTATTTTTATTTTTTAAGAATTTAGTTTCTGCCCTTTTTGTGAGCATTGAATGAGCAGTTTACCTGTGTTGTAGTAGGCACACTGTAGGAATGCATTCTCACTTGACGTTTAGATAAAATACTTTGTTAGTTTACCTTGGTGGTTACCCTCGAGTATCTCACAGAGCAATACTGATACAGATAGCTCACTCTTGTTCAAAATCATGTCGTAAGATCTTTTACATTCACATAAGTGGACCGATGGGGGTTGGTTTTAACATCTTACCCATGTAACGGCTCATTTTTGTTAACTGAATTCTCTCCAGAAAACTCCTGTACAGTCAACACATCTGAAAAGTCAAGGTTCCAGTGCTCTTTATTTAAGTGCCCAGTCACCATAACCTATAATACAGAATTTTCAAAATATTATTTTGTTTTAGAATTATATTTGAAAAGGTTCAATTACTAAATTTCGGGAATTTTGTTACTTTGCCTCTGAACTTCATGATTTTCTTGCGGCCAGGATGAACTGACAAGGCTACGCTAACTGCCATCAATTGGTTTTGAGACTAAACATGGAATGTTGCTCCAAACCTTTGTGAAAGGCAAATTTAATTTCTTGAAAATAGAATTGAGATTTGCAATATAAAAGTTTCAGGATTTTTTGTTCCCTGAGCACAGTCTTTTGCCCAGAGTAGGGGTATCGAGAACTGGAGGACATAGGTTTAAGGTGAGGGGGAAAGATTTCATAGGAACCTGAGGGGGTAACTCTTCTACACAAAGGGTGGTGGATATATGGAACAAACTGCTCGAGGAGGTAGTTAAGGCAAGTACTATCATAACATTTAAGAGACATTTGAACAGGTACATGGATAGGATCAGTTTAGAGGGATATGGGCCATGGGCAGGCAGCTGGGACTAGTGTAGATGAGGCATGTTGTTTAGCGTGGGCAAGTTGGCCCATAGGGCCTGTTTCCACGCCCCTACGACTCTGACTAAGCAAAATAAAAATATCAAAAATGTCTTTACCACAAATGGTTCTTAAAACTTTTTGTGCAATATCTTTCAAGTCAATTCAACCTCTTTCTTCTGTTTTAATGAAAATATTGTTCTGTTAGTCCCGCTTCCTGTTACTTCAATACAAGAGGCTGCAGAGTGGTGAACTCAGCTTGGTCCATCACAGGCACAGCCCTCCCATCCATGAAAAGGATTGACATGAGGCGCTACCTCAAGAAGGTGTCATCTATCATTAAGGATGCCTACCATCTGGGCCATGTCCATTCCTTGCTCTACTGTAGGGCAGAATGTACAGAAGGCTGAAGTCACGCACCACTAGGTTCAGGAACAGCTACTTTCCACAACCATTACTTTTTTGAACTCACCTACACATCCCTAAACCTACCTCGGTACAGAACATCACAGACAGCCTCTTACACTTCTAACTGTGTTTTTTGCACATCCTTTTTCTTTTACTCTCTTGAAGAATTTATGTATAATTTCATTGTTCAGTTTCGGAGCATATAACAATTGACTCTTGACTCTCCTGCTTGTGGGTGCTGTTTGAGTCTGTGCCTGTGATGCTGCTGTAAGCAATATTTTCATTGTACCTGTACCTCCTCGTACTAAACTCAAGCCCATTTAGTTAAGGGGCCCAGTAACATGAAGCATGATAAAAAAAGTAATTTGCTATTTTATGAGTGTATTTCACCTTTAGCCTTAGAACTGCAGAATTAGGTTGCATTTTTAATCTTACTCCCAGCTTCATGGAACATTTATGATCAGGTTAATTTAGAGCACTGATTGCAATGGACAGCAAAGGTTTTGAAGCCCGAAGGGTTTTTGTATAAACCTTTTATACTTTTTTATAATAATGGTTTCTGGTTATGTGCGTTTATTCAGTATGATGTACGTTTTCCAGAATGTCTTTGTTTGATAGATATGTTTCTGTCAATTGTAATTTTCCTGAGGGGCCTTCTATTTGAATGTCTCTCATGCGCAGTGATGAGCAACCTATGGATTTGACTTATTCTCAGTATGAGAACTTCATTCCAAATAATAGCACAAATCTTGTCATTTCTCTGTCCCTGAGCACTCAATATGAGTCCAAGCCAAACCATCCAGCTTCCACAAGTAAACTACCACTTCAATGAATGAAGATAATGCCCATCTCTGGTAGCTCAAAGCTGCATATAGCTGAGGAAACTAATGTAATAGCCATTATTTTAAGATTCAGAAAATAAATCTGCTATTTCGACACGTGTAAACAGGGCCGCCCATAAGCCGATTGGACCGATTGCTCCCATTTAGGCCCCGCGCTAGAGTAATCCAAAGCTCCGCTCTCGGCTCGGGTAGATCTACCCCGGGTGGAGGGGGGAGAGTGTGGTGGAGAGGGTAGAGGGGTGGAGGGGGAAGAAAGGGGTAGACGGGGAGAGGGGTGTGAGGGGGAATGGAGAAGGGGGAGAGGGGGAGGTCCCTCACGGTCCCAGGGCAGTGCTCCAGCCCCTCCAGTCGCCGTGCTTCATGCACACAGCCTCGGCTCTCCTCAGGGAGACGCTGTGAACCTCGGCCTCAGCTCACACCCATCCGCCCGGACCCCGGCATCCGCTCCTGCTGCCGGCCCTCTCCCTCCCTTCTCTCCTTCCCTTCTTCCCTCCCTTCCCTTCTTCCCTCCCTCCCTTCTCTCCTTCCCTCCCTCCTTCCTCTCTCTCTTTTCCCTTCTCTCCTTCCCTCCCTCCCTTCTTTCTCTACTTCCCTCACTCACTTCTCTCCTTCCCTCCCACACACACACACATAACGCACAGACAACTAACACACACACACACATCACGCACAGACAACTGACACACACACACAACTAAGTTAGGATGGGGTAGAAGACCAAAGGGTAGGATGGGGCTGAAGCCCAAAATGTAATGCCTGGACTGGTTTTTCGCCAATAGTTATTGGTTTTCCAGGATCTAGTTAATTAAATTACTTTTTTTTCGTTTAACAGTCACTAAAACAAGTGATATTGTAACTATGTATTTTTCAGAGGTGATCTACACATTTTGTTTGTTACTTGTAGGCTTACATGTATGCATTTTTATATTAAAATGAAGCTTAGATCTGTTTGGTCCATTAACTCGCAGGCACTTTTTAAGCGCACATTTTGATTACTTTCCATTCTACCATAGAGATATAAAGTCTATAATAGACTTTATTTGTATTTCTATGATTCTACAGACCTTGGCTGGGAACCTGGGGCTCACCAAAATTGTTCCCAATTGGGCCCCGCACCTCCTAAGGCCGGCCCTGCCTGTAAAATTGTAAAAAAGTGTAAAATTTCAAGGGTCTTGCTTGCAGTACCATTTTGTGGATAGTCCTGGAAGTGATGTTGAAATTAACCTCTATAACTTTAAAATATTTTTCATGACCTCTTATAACGTTGGTGCTCCCCCTAGTTTGGTCGGCTTAGACTGCTAACAGTATGCTTTTTATCTGACTAGTTCCTGCTATCATTTTTCTGGTCAATTTCTGAAGTATAGCAAAATGGTACGGCAATGATGCCCTGAAACTGTAAATATGTTGATCTACACCAAAGTTTCATTGCACAGACTATTTTTTTCTGATTGCACAGAATTATTACAGTGCCCTCCATAATGTTTGGGACAAAGACCCTTCATTTATTTATTTGCCTCTATACTCCACAATTTGAGATTTGTAATAGAAAAAATCGCATGTTAAAGTGCACATTGTCAGATTTTATTAAAGGCCATTTTTATACATTTTGGTTTCACCATGTAGAAATTACAGCAGTGTTTATACATAATCCCCCCATTTCAGGGCACCATAATGTTTGGGACACAGCAATGTCATGTTAATGAAAGTAGTCATGTTTAGTATTTTGTTGCATATTCTTTGCATGCAATGACTGCTTGAAGTCTTCATGGACATCACCAGTTGCTGGGCGTCTTCTCTGGTGATGCTCTGTCAGGCCTGTATGCAACCATCTTTAGCTTATGCTTGTTTTGGGGGCTAGTCCCCTTCAGTTTTCTCTTCAGCATATAAAAGGCATGCTCAATTGGGTTCAGATCAGGTGATTGATTTGGCCACTCAAGAATTGACCATTTTTTAGCTTGAAAACCTCCTTTGTTTTAGCAGTATGTTTCGGATCATAGTCTTGCTGTAGAATGAACTGCCGGCCAATGAGTTTTGAGGCATTTGTTTGAACTTGAGCAGATAGAATGTGTCTATACACTTCAGAATTCATTATGCTACTACCATCAGCAGTTGTATCATCATTGAAGATAAGTGAGCCAGTTCCTTCAGCAGCCATACATGCCCAGGCCATAACACCCCCACCACCGTGTTTCACAGATGAGGTGGTATGCTTTGGATCTTGGGCAGTTCCTTCTCTCCTCCATACTTTGCTCTTGCCATCACTCTGATATAAGTTAATCTTCGTCTCATCCGTCCACAAGACCTTTTCCAGAGCTGCGGTTGCTCTTTTAAGTATTTCTTGGCAAACTGTAACCTGGCCATCCTATTTTTGCGGCTAACCAGTGGTTTGCATCTTGCAGTGTAGCCTCTGTATTTCTGTTCATGAAGTCTTCTGCGGACAGTGGTCATTGACAAATCCACACCTGACTCCTGAAGAGTGTTTCTGATCGGTCGAACAGGTGTTTGGGGATTTTTCTTTATTATAGAGAGAATTCTTCTGTCATCAGCTGTGAAGGTCTTCCTTGGCCTGCCAGTCCCTTAGCGATTAGTAAGCTCTCTTTATTCTTACTGATGTTCCAAACAGTTGATTTTGGTAAGCATAAGGGTTGGCTAATGTCTCTAACAGTTTTATTTTTGTTTCTCAGTCGCATAATGGCTTCTTTGACTTTCATTGGCACAACTTGTCCCCATGTTGATAAACAGCAATAAAAGTTTCCAAAGGTGATGGAAAGACTGGAGGAAAGACTAGGTGCTGAGAGCTCTCTCATACCTGCATTAAAGAGGCAATTAAACACACCTGAGCAATTACAAACGCCTGTGAAGCCATGTGTCCCAAACAATTTGGTGCCCTGAAATGGGGCGACTATGCATAAACACAGCTGTAATTTCTACATGATTAAACCAAAATGTATAAAAATGGCCTTTAATAAAATCTGACAATGTGCACTTTAATCACTTGTGATTTTTTTCTATTACAAATCTCAAATTGTGGAGTACAGAGGCAAATAAATAAATGATGAGTCTTTGCCCCAAATATTATGGAGGGCACTGTACTTCAGATAAGTGTGCAGGAATGAACTGCAGTTGCTGGTTTAAACCGAAGATAGCCACAGAAAGTTGGAGTAACAGCGGGTCAGGCAGCATCTCTGGAGAATAGGAATAGGTGATGTTTCGGACCGAGAACTTTCTTCAGATTGGCAGTCAGACTAAAGGGAAACGAGAGGTATAGACGGTGAAAGACTTCATATAAGTCTCAGTCTACCTTTACGTACAGCATTGCTGTTTTGTTGGGTTGATCTCAAATAAATAAGATTGGGCATTTGTTTAGTTGCAGTGTTTTGGTGTCTATAGCATTGAACTTGGAGACAACTTGGAGCAATATTGTTTTGAACTAGTACACTAAGAGCTGGGGTATTTGTTCTATTCTTTGCGTTCAGCATCTTTAAAGGATATGACAAAGAGATGCTTGCTTTTGTGTATGGCATCCACAGACAGCTCAACATCAGTTGGATCATGACAACCTATTGAGCCTTTTCAGGGTTCTTGATAGGTCGTACGTAAACATAACCAAACTACCAGCTGGCTATCAATTTGCTTTTACTATTGGCTTCACAGGACTCAGCGAGGAGACAAAAGATTTAGATTTTATAGTAGCCTTCCTTTTTGGCTGTTGAATTACTAGAGATTTCTCTCTTGCCAGATGCTGCCAGACTTTCTGGATAGTTCCCACTGCTTTTGATTTTTCAAATACGTATATGAGAAGTTACATAGCATTACTTCCTTGAAAAAAATTGTCTTTGGATTTTGGCTAAATATGCGACCAAATAACCTGGCTTGGTTGTTTTCAAGAATAACTTTGACAACCGATTATGAGCTACCAACATAAAGATAAGTAGTTTTTAAAGTGGTGGGGTATGTTCTCTTGTTGATTATAACTAATGTTAGGTTATTTAATTTGAATCCAAGTGTTGAGCAAGGTCTCCAGGTTGCTGCCTTCCTGTTGCTGTAGTCTAAGTGTTTTGCTTACTCTTTTGTCTCCTGGGTTCATGTGTGCTGTTTGTATTTTTCTGTTGTTATAGTTACAGTTGATGTTGTGGAAGAGCCTTGGACTCAAGGACACGTTATTAAAGATTCCTCTCTGGATTTTCCTCTAATATTAGTTGGTCTTCTGGATGTTGGTTTAACACTTTTCGTAAAGAATTTGAGAAGCAAACGGAAGACCCATTATTGTAAAAATTAATGTTCTGTTTTGGTGCAATGAAATTCCAAAAGGCTTGTAAGCTATTTGGGTTTTTACCTTGTTTTCTTTAAGCTGTTTTATCCTGATTTGGGTCTAAAAAGTGTTAGTTAAACAATGTATTCTTATTCTTTTCAGCACATCAAGTCCACCCCTGTGGCCAGGGAGTGCTTTCTTCAAGAAGAATGGAGCCCTTCAAGGTAAGGAGTCTTCCAAGATTTCAGACACCGTAATTTGGTGATATTTATATCTGGCAATGTTTATGGAATTAATTTATGGTCATATGCATCTCTGCAGTGTTGGAACTTGGATCATAAAATGATTGATTTCTGTATTAGTTTTGTGCTCTAATCCACTAAGATTGAGCAAGTAAAGTGAAATTAAGTGTGGAACAAATTCAAGTCTGAGAGAAATACTTATTGGAAAAGTGCAAGATAGTGAGTGACCTGTTAAATCCCAATTTGCAGTCTCTGGTTTACATGACTAAGAAGGATTAGATCATAGCTCGGAGGCTTGTGTCTTGACAAGAGGGAGTCAGCTCAATTCAAACAATCGTGATCTTTTAAGTTTTGCATTCTGAAATTCTCATCACAGGCTGGCTAAGGTTGAAGCTTCCTCACAGTGTATAAACTGCTCAAGATTCAGCAAAATAGTTTGTGGACTGAACGTCTACGATTTCCAAACAAAAACTCATTCAAACTTATTAAGATAGATGATCCCTGCGTGTTCCTGGACAGAGAAATATATCACTGAACGAGCATCAGAAAATAACACCTTTGTGATGAATGTTACCCAAATCACAAAACCGTACAGAATATAAAAAAACACTTGCTTGATCTTCTTTTCATTTTGCCTTGCAAAATCTATCAATTCACACTTACGAGTTAAATCTGCAATATATCTGGCTATTTTGCCATCAGTTTCCCTCTTCTTGGTCAGTTAGGATTTCCCTTAAGATTCATTACATTTCTATGGTCGGATTCTTTTTTTCACCATCCTCCTTGGGCAAATGGAGGATGGTGAAATGTCCTCCTTATATTCCATGCATTAGTTTAGTTTAGAGATACAACATGGAAACAGGCCCTTTGGCCCACCAAGTCCGCTCCATATACTAGTTCATCCATATACTAGATCATCCATGTACTAGTTCTATTCAACACACTAGGGACAATTTACGGAAGCCAATTAACCTACAAATCTGTACATCTTTGGAGTGTGGAAGAAAACTGGAGCTCCCACAGTATTCCTACTATGCTATTGGTAGGGTGTTTCGACCAGCATCACTCCAAAGATGAGACTTTGTCAACACATGCAAATTCTGAGCAGGATTGGGGACATTTGGCCCAGTAGCCAGTCCTGCTGTTCAATAAGATCATAGCTGAATGTTCACTACCTCCCACCTGTGGTAACCTTTAACTCATAAAAATATTCACGGCCTTCATGACCTTCCGAAAAAAAAATAATCACAATCTCTGTCTTAAATAGGTATTCCCTATTCTTAAAATGTTATTGGTTAGACCCAATTCTCCCACAAGAGGAATCATCTGTTCCATATCCAGTCTGTTCACCCTCAGACTGCCCTTTGTTTCAATTGAGCTGTCTATATTCTGTTATACTCAGCAGATACAAACCTCGCCTGTATAATCTTTCCTCATAAGACAACCTGCCTCCTCCAGTTATAAGGATAGTACATTTTCTCAGCACAACTCCCTTAATAAGGTAGACATTTGTGCACACAATACTCCAGATCTGGTCTCATCAGTGTGCTTTACATCTGAATGATAATCTCCCTGCATTTTTCCAATTCCCCTAGCAATGAATGATAATGATTTAAATTTGCTAATTAACTGCAGTACTACACATTAGCTTTCCACATGTACTAGAATAGGGGTCTGCAACCTATGGCCCCCGGGCCGAATCCGGCCCGTAACCCGAAATCATCCGGCCCGTAACCCGAAATCATCCGGCCCGCAGGCGTATTTTTTTTTTCTCAATCATCGGCCCACAGACTTCCGTCATCTCAGGTATCTGGAATGTTTAAGAAAGAACTGCAGATGCTTGAAAATTCGATGGTAGAAAAAAATGCTGGAGTGAGTTTCTCCAGCATTTTTTTCTACCTCCGGTACCTGGAAGGTGATCTGGCTGTACCGCATCCTGCGCACCTTGTGTCTAGGCTTCACTGTCGGGATCGGGGTTGTCAGTAGGCCGGGGACAAGCGATTGTGAGTATTTGAGCTCAGTGCTCTGGGTAGCGTCCTCCAAGGGGCGGGATCTATGTGAACATAGATTTGATGCCTGCCATCCGGGGTGGGATGGGGGCGGGATCCATGTGTACACGGGATAGATGTGGCCCTCCATCCGCTCACAGACATATGTCCTGGCCCCTTGGCAGAAAAGGTTGCCGACCCCTGTACCTCAGACTCTGCCCTCTTCTGCCATTTAGATAATATGCTTTTTTAATTTTCATGCCTAAATGTAAAACTTCACATTATTCTCCTTTAAACAGATATTCGTCCACTCATTATTCACATAGGCTTGGATAAAGTGGATGTGGAGAGGATGTTTCCACTAGTGGGAGAATCTAGGACTGGAGGTCATAGCCTCAGAATTAAAGGACGTTATTTTGGGAAGGAGATGAGGAGGAATTTCTTTAGTTAGAGGGTGGTGAATCTGTGGAATTATTTACCACAGACGGCTGTGGAGGCAATGTCAGTGGATATATGTAAGGCAGAGATAGATAGATTCATGATTAGTATGGGTGTCAGTGGTTATTGGGAGAAGGCAGGAGAATGGAGTTAGGAGGGAGAGATAGATCAGCTATGATTGAATGGCGGAGTAGACGATGAGCCGAATGGCCTAATTCTACTCCTATCACTTATGATCTTATGATTATGTCCTCTTCAAGACTTGCATTTCTATCTGTCATCATGTAAGCAGCAAATTTGACAACCAATTCCTGGGTGCTTTCGTCCCGATAATTTAAATACATTTGCGACGATTGAATCCCTGCACCAATCTCTTCAGCATACCAGTTTTTACACCATACCAAACAGAACAGAAGATCCAAATATGCCTCTTCTGTTTCCTGATGGTTTATCTTGTTTCATTAATCTTCAAGCATTTTAATTCAAACCTGGTTAAACCAACTCAGGTGATGGTTAAGAATCAACAACATTAATGTGGGTCTGAAGATCAAGCCAAGAAGGCAGATATTCTTCCTTTGCAACATATTGACAATCTGACACGTTATGTTCACCATTATTCCACTTAGCGCATATATCTTATTTATTTATTCATCTATCTATCTGCCGGTCTATCTAATTATTTAACATGTTAGATTCCCAGCTCTCATGGTGGACGTTGAGATTATGTTTTTGGATTACCTCCCATGGATACGAGACCAAAATCATACATCAAACTCTGACAAGTCATTAAACCCAACACCAGTTCCAATATTGATTTCTTGGTAATGTCACTTTTTTTTCTCCAATCTGAATCTAGTAAAGGAGACCCGGTTCCACACTATTTCAGTTTGTCTTGTTATCTTATTGGGTTAGTCGACAAATCTCTTGCAGTTCTCAAATTTCTGCTCCTTCCAGATGGATAAAAAGCTTAAGATGTCTGAACATCAGTTGACATGATTATTGATTATTGGTGCTTAGAGTTTATTGAAAAGAATTTTGGCGACCATGATCAGTTGGTCATCAAGGTGGATTGCTGATAATCACAAGGGTGTTAAGAAGTATTTATGGTGTCATTTAGTATATGTATTGGTTTATTATTATCATGTGTACTGAGGTACAGTGAAAAAGTTTGTTTTGCACGCTTTCCAGGGCAGTCATACGATACATGAATACAATCAACTATGTATTGCAAAAGAGAAAGGACTATAATGTTACACCTACAGGGAAAATGCACATTAAAAAAGTGCAAGGGCCACATTCGGGTAGATTGGGCTGTCGGGAATACATCCTCATTTTTTGAGTAGTCCCTTCAAATTGTTTGAAAATGGAGGGGAAGAATTTGGTGGTATCTGCTTTCAAGCTATTATATCTTCTGCCCGATACGGGAGAAGAGGGTATGACCAGGATGTGCCTGGTCCTTTATTATGTTGGCTGCTCTCCCGAGGCAGTGACTAGATGGAGTCAATGTGGGGAAGGAGGGGTGGGGAAGGCTGATGCATCTGTAGGAATTGGCGAGTGATTTGTCAAATTTCCTTCTGAGGATGTGGAGATGTTGATGTGCTTTTTTGATCATATCATCAATATGGTTGGATCATGACGAATGGTTTGTGATATTTACACCTTGGAACTTGAAGCTCCAGACTCTCTCCACTGCAGCACCATTGATGCAGGCAGGGGTGTGCACTGCACTCTGTCTCCTGAAATCAATGATTAGCTCCTATATTTTGAGGGACTTTTGTCATGATATCATGTTACTGAGCTATCTATCTCCTTCCGGTACTTCATTTCGTTATTGTTTGAGACCTGGCTCATTCCGATGGAGTCTCCTGCAAACTTGTAAATCGAGTAAGAGCAAAGTTTGGCCACTCAGAGTGTGCAGGGAGTATATATACCAAGGAGCTGAGGTTGCAGTCCAGCAGAGCTGCAGTGTTGAGAATTATCATATTACAAAATAGCTACTGCCAACTGGATTCTTTAACATTATTTGTTGTGAATTGATGGCTGAATGTTGCAAATAATCTTCAGAAATGTCCACCTTGTAGTTGTAACCAGAATGTCTTTTAATATGTAACATTGTAAAACCAATGGTACATGAATTATATGTATTTTTACTCTGAAGCAGCACCCTAATTTTTCTTTGTGTGATTCTCGGCAGTATATTTATGAAACGATACGATATGATAGAACTTTATTTATCCCAGGAGGGAAATTGATCTGCTAACAGTCATAAAATACAAAATACATGAAACATGAAATTAAAGTGACGAGTGGAAAGGATTGGGGTTGTGCAAAGATTAGATGGGGGTGGGGGTATATATATATATATATATATATATATATATATATATATATATATAAATATAGAAATAACTATATTTCTGTATTGTTCTGTGGATTATAATCTCATTTTACAGCAGTTGGAATTAACCACAATCATGATGTCATTGGGAATTTGAAAATTAGTTTCAAAGTAAGTGCTGCAGAGTGCAAATATTCAGGTGTATTGTGGAGAAAAGAACTAAATAAAATGACCACGACTTCCTCAGTTGGTTGCAACACATCTGACTGTGGGGCAAAGCCATGTATTCCAGGATGATCCATCTTGGATGACCAAGCTGATTGTACCTGGCACAGTAGCCATGAATTCTGCCCTTTATTCCGGACTTTGCTGGTTATGTGAGATCGGAAATAAGGACAACATGCTGCTCACTGCGTGCAAATAGGCTGCTTTGTCTCAGTATGGAAGTAAATATGAATAATGATCACTGAGGTGGAACTACATCCGAGCAAGGTATTGATACCCATGGAGTAAATTAAATTAAATTGAGGATGATTGAAGATTGAAAGCGTCTTTGCATTTATTTGCCCTCGACATTTTTTAAGACTTAAAAAATATATATTTGAGTTTCACATTTAATTGTACATTGAAGACATCAACCAGTCCAACATAGCCACAAAACTAGACACAAAATGCTGCAATAACTCAGTGGGACTGAGTATCTCTGGAGAGAAAGAACGGGTGACGTTCTTCAGACTGAGAGTCAGGGGAGAGAGAAACTAGTGGAATGGCAGGGGAATAGACAATAGGTGTATTCGGCCCTTCGTGCCATCACCACCATTCAATGTGATCATAGCTGATCATTCCCCAGTCAGTAGGTGTGAAAACGACAGATCAAAGAGACAATGATCGTAAATGAGAGAGAGGGAAAGCTTGTCAGATGAAATATATTGGAAAGTGCCTAGAATGTGTAAAATGACGTCCCTAATAATTTCCCTAGTTTTAACTGTGCATGCATGTATATGTACTGCAAAATGTTTAGTCTATTTGTCACAACTTTTTAAATTGCAAACACTTTCATCTACATGATGGAGTTTGAAATTTTACTCCGGCAATTAGAATCGTAGGCATTTTTGGTTCACTAATGGCATGCACCGTCCCCAACATTGGAGCAGTAGATTGCACCCTGAGCTGCAGCCATCAGATTCACAGCTCGAGGGATCACTTAACTGCAATTAGTATTTATTGATGCCTTGATTTTTACCTGCCAGCAAGGGAGGACTTTTTATGGATAAAAATTATCTCCTGCTAGTCACAATTAGTTTGAATATTAGTTTGAACTATTTAGTTCATTTTAGTATAATTTGCTTCTCATTCTATTGTTGTTTGGAAAGATTGTAAGTCATGACTCTCAATTAAAATGAAGCGATCACTTTGTTCTGAGCAAAGTGCACCCGATATTTGGGTAAATCATAACATGAAGAGTTGCTCAAGTTTTTGATGGTGAGAGTCCGAAACAATGATTTATAATTTATGCAGCCAAATCCAATTTCCAGGCATAAATCATAGTTTTTCATAGAACTTGTATAAAGAAATGTTATGAAATCCATGCTGTGAGTGAAACTGCCTATGGAAATGCTTCTTTCATATGGAAACATGAGAAACAGTAGATGCTGGAGTCTTGAGCAAAACACAAAGTGCAAAACACAAAACACAAAGAACACAAAATTCAGCAGGTCAAGCAGCATTTGGAGGGGAATGGACATGCAATGTTTTGGGTCGGGACCTTTTGTGTGAAGAAGGGTTCCAACCCGTAACGTGGACTGAGCACACAACCCTGAGAAGTACCAGTGTTGAAGGTCAGCGGAAATGTTGGGTATAGTACAGTCTTTGTGTTCTTGAAGCCTCATTTTATTTGGAGCAGCTGAATATTAAATGCCAAGTTTTACGATATTAATTTATAGAATTTATTTAAATCTGTTCTGCCTCTGCATTGATGGTGAGAGTCCGAAACAATGATTTATAATTTATTCAGCCAAATCCAATTTCCAGGCATAAATCATAGTTTATATAGACATAATCATATAGACATAAAAGAATGGAGAAAACCATTCTTTTATGTAATCCTACTGTAAGTTAAAAACATGGTAAAGTTTACTGTAGTTTATTTGGTTGCCGTGGTGACGGATGGGTGCGATCTAAGTTGGTGAGCCAACAGCAGCACGTGAGAATGTTCGGTACAGTTCAGTTTCGTGCACTTTGATGTAAATGATAAGCAAAAAAATGTTTATCATATTTTAAATAACAGCCATTGTTCCTCGTATTGAGAAAATTGCAAACGTGGAGGTTAAATGAGCAACATCCGTTTTTATATAAAACAAACCTTAGCTGTGGGATTCTGAGGGGCATTACCTTAAGTTGCTCCTGTATGTACCTTTCTTAATTCAACAGCTGATAAAAATCATGGAATACAGCAAGCTTGCTATGCAAACATAGGCCAGGAAGAAAGTAAGGTGAGGTAGTAATATGATCATGGCTGATCATCCAAAATCAGTACCCCGTTCCTGCTTTTTCCCCATATCCCTTGATTCCTTTAGCCCTAAGAGCTAAATCTAACTCTCTCTTGAAAACATCCAGTGAATTGGCCTACACTGCCTTCTGTGGCAGAGAATTCCATAGATTCACAACTCTCTGGGTGATAAAGTTTTTCCTCGTCTCAGTCCTAAATGGCCTACCGTTTATTGTTAAACTTTTTAAGTTTAAGGACTCCTTCAACATCGGGAACATTTTTCCTGCATCTAGCCTGTCCAATCCTTTAAGAATTTTATGTTACTATAAGATATCCTCTCGTCCTTCTAAATTCCAGTGAATACAAGCCCAATCGATCCATTCTTTCATCATATGCCAGTTCTGCCATCCTGGTAATTAACCTGGTGAACCTGTGCTGCACTCCCTCAATAGCAATAATGTCCTTCCTCAAATTCAGAGACCAAAATTGCACACAGTACTCTAGGTGTGTTCGGCACCATAGCATAGCCATGCAACAGGAGTTGACTAGTTGATCAGCTTGCCTTTTCAAAACTTGTGGTTTTCCAGTTTACAAATTCCTGTTGCCCTAACTAGTAGTTCTTTGGTCCTTGGTCAAAATAAAATCTATTCCATGCAAAACAGCAAAGTACAAAATATAATACAGAAGGGTTGCATTTGAAAGAACTGAGGATTTTCAATTTTATTACTGCACTCTTCCAACAGTTGAATCTCTTTCTATATTGTGGGTGTCACGGTGGCGCAGAGGTAGTGCTACTCCCTTACAGCACCAGAGACCCGGGTTCGATCCTGACTACGAGTGCTGTCTGTACGGAGTTTGTACATTCTCCCCATGACATGCGTAGGTTTTCTCCGAGATCTTCGGTTTCCTCCCACACTCCAAAGACGTACAGGTTTGTAGGTGACTTGGCTTGGTATAAATGTAACATTGTCCCTTGTGTGTAGGATCGTGTTAATGTGCGGGGATCGCTGGTCAGTGCAGGCTCGGTGGGCCAAAGGGCCTGTTTCCGTGCTGTATCTCTAAACTAAACTAAATTTATTTCAGTAATGCCATTCCTGTTGATGGAAAACATATACACCACTCGTCCGAACAGAGTAAGCATTAAGTTTCTCTGTGTGCTGACGAGAAGGGAATTGCTTGTGTTCATGTTTTTGTTGCTGACGCTGTAGAAATATGACTTGTTTTAGAAAGTGCTATCAATCACAATGAGGTTGGAAGCTCAAAGGAATCTGTTGCACCTGTTGAAAGTCTAACATAACAGAGTCTTTCAAGCACATCCATTAGAGGTTCCACTTTATGGAATAGTGATGTCATCCAGAGACACAATTGGTGATACCTGTGAATAACATGGCAACATCAACAATAGGTAAGTTACTAGGCAATTATTCTCAGGCGTATTGTTTGGAAATTTTCCTGGCCAAACCATCTATCAAGATAATTAAAGACTGCATGTAGTACTAAGTATAGGAGGTGTACTGCATCCCAATGAAACAAGGTGCGGTGCTTTTTTCCCCACTGTTTAAATGAGCACCATTGCTGGACTGGTCAGCTGAAAATAGACACAAAACGCTGGAGTAACTCAGCGGGTCAGACAGCATCTCTGGAGAAAAGGAATGGGTGACGTTTCGGGTCGAGACTCTTCTTTAGACTTCTCCGCCGGGGCCACCGATGTTGCTGCCGCCGAGCTGTATCTTTACTCCCTCCCCCTGCAAGCCTCTACCGGAGACTCCGCCGATTCTCGCCTCTCCACCATTCACCAGCGGGCTGGGGCCGTTGCCTCACTCGAGTTCCACGCTCAGCATCAGGCCCACAGCCTCCACGCTGCAGGCTCCAATACCACACGGTCTGACTCTCCTGGGTCCTTACCCCCATCCTACAGGGAGTCTGAAGAAGGGTCTCGACCCGAACCGTCACCTATTCCTTTTCTCCACAGATGCTGTCTGACCCGCTGAGTTACTCCAGCTGTTTGTGTCTATCTTTGGCTTAAACCAGCATCTGCAGTTCTCACCAGACCTTACCCTGTATTGCATATTGCATTTCCATACCCACACAGCCATTTCTTTTCCTGCCTCCTGTCCATGAAGAGTGAAGGTCTTTTCTTGCTCACAAGTATTTTTACAAGCGCTTTATTCCAGTTCATTTAGTCAAAGATTACACTTTGCTGCAACACTCTGCAGCACCCAGAATCTGTACACAACCCTTCCCTTCATCACCCTCTATTGTATCAGGTCTTCTCCATTGAGTACGTTCCATGTAACTTCACTCGGGGATGTTCGTCCACTACAAAGGCATTCACCTCACATACTGTCCCCTTCAACTGTGGAGGGTATAAGACCTTCATCTTCTCCCTCACCACCATACAGGGACTTAAAAGTGGCCTCCTCTACATTATAGAAAGCAATCCTAGACCAGGCAACCATTTTGGGGGAAACACCTACATGCTTTATATGTAGGAACGAACCGCAGTTGCTGGTTTAAACGGAAGATAGACATAAAAAGCTGGAGTAACTCAGCGGGTCAGACAGCATCTATGGAGAAAAGGAATGGGTGACGTTTCGGGTCGAGACCCTTCTTCAGACTTGCTTTACACAGTTAATTGCAGTTGGAGCTAATTGACTGATTCTTTCACTTCCGACCTTGTCTGCAGTCACCAGTGCTGATACTTTTTCATGTTATCATTCTCAGGAGATCCTCTCAGTTGAATTATCCGACAATTACAATGCATGACCTATTTATACGCTGGAACAAGATTAACTAAAAAATGTCCAATGCCAAACTAACTGCTGAAATGTTTTCTAATGGGACATACCATGATTACTGTAAACCCAAAATATGAACGTCTGATCGTGGCTTTAAAGCTGCAAAATCCATTTCGTACTTGATTTTGTAGCATTCAAATAGTTGTGATGGTTCACCCTTGCAAAGATATGCTGAAAAGTGAAGTTAAATCCATTTAATGCCTCTCATTATCATTGAGCCGTAGCAGTTTGGTTCCAGAGCTGACTCTTCTATCTATTTCAAGTAAGATTACTTCAAGTTTTTTATCTGACCAAAGCATGCACCAATATTAGTTATACATATTATTTCTTTCATCCTTGGAACTTATATTACTGGGAGCATCAGTACTGCCCAGAGATTTCTAATTTAGCAAACCCAATGTAAGCCAGCAAATGATTACTGAAGTATAAACAGTAACATTTGGATGAATTCTTGAGGGAAACAATTAGGCTTTTGTGTATTGAAATATGAGATGGTGTTCAATCATAAGTTTAAAGAAAGTTTTACTTAAGTAATAGGAACAGGAGTAAGTGTGAAAACTCTTCAAAAATGTAAAGAGTCAAGAGTGTTTTGTTGTCATATGTCCCGGAGAGAACAATGAAATTCTTACTTGCTGCAGCACAACAGAATATGTAAACATAATAAATAATATAACAAAAACTCAGAAAAATAAGAACAATCAATAACAGTGCAATAATAATAATAATAATAATAATAATAATAATAATATATTGTAGTTCATAGCTTATGAGGTTGTAGTGTTTAATAGCCTGATGACTGTAGGGAAGAAGCTGTTCCTGAACCTGGACGTTACAGTTCTCAGGCTTCTTCACGATGGCAGTGGTGAGATGAGTGTGTGGCCAGGATAGTATGGGTTTTTAATGATGTTGGCTGCCTTCTTGAGGCACCGACTACGATAGATCCCTTCGATGGTGAGGAGGTCAGAGCCGGTGATGGACTGGGCAGTATTTACAACTTTTTGCAGTCTTTTCCACTCCTGGACGTTCAAGTTGCCAAACCAGGCCATGATACAACCGGTCAACATGCTCTCTACTGTGCACCTGTAGAAGTTCAAGAGAATCCTCTTTGACATACCAAATCTCCGTAGTCCTCTCAGGAAGTAGAGGCGCTGATGTGCTTTCTTTATGATTGCAACAGTGTGCTGGGTCCAGGAAAGATCGTTGGAAATATGCATGCCCAGGAATTTAAAGTTTTTGACCACTCATCACCATCGTCCCATTGATGTAAACAGGATTGTGGGTCCTCAACCTTCCTCTTCCAAAGTCCACAATCAGTTCTTTGGTTTTACTGATATTGAGAGCCAGGTTGTTGTGCTGGCACCATTTGGTCAGTCGGTAAAATTTCATTTGACTATTCAAGGACCATGGCTGTCTTTGAGCTGATTTACTTTATTGATTCCCAGAACCCTTGATTCTCTCAAGTTCCATCTTCTCATTATGGTCCCAAATGACCAGCTCCTTACATCTCACTATTTTTTTACTTTCCATTGAAACTTACCAAGTAATGAAAGGCTTAGATAGAGTGGATGTGGAGAGGATTTTTCCACTAGTGGGAGAGTCTAGGAACAGAGGTCATTGCCTCAGAATTAAAGAACATTCCTTTAGGAAGATGAGGAGGAATTTTGTTAGTCGGACGTTGGTGAATCTGTGGAATTCATTGCCACAGAAGGCTGTAGAGGTCAAGTCATTGGATATTTTTAAGGCATAGATAGATAGATTCGGAACAGTACAGATGTCAGGGGTTATGGGGAAAAGGTAGGAGAATGGGGTTAAGAGGGAGAGATGGATCAGCCATGATTGAAGAATGCCTGAGTAGACTTAATGGGCTGAATGGCCCAATTCTGCTCCTATCACTTATGAACTTATGAACTTATAAGAATCTTAAATTTCATTGCATTTTCCTCCAATAACCATATGCCCATCCAACTGAATTTGTTCCCCTCCCTTGGCTTCCATTTTATCCTAGAAATCAAATTAAGAATCTATTTTAACAGCTTACTTTTAATGTTTCAAAAAGAATACCAGTGCCCAACTAATTGAGCAGTTTTGTTCATTTTTCAATATCAAGTATATTTTTGTTAGACCTTTAATTAGCTATAATATAGTATGCTGGCTGGGCCTGGATTAGTTTCTCAAATGATTCTGAAAGACTGGTAATTGTGCAACTGTATTGGAATGGATTTATGGTGCATTACCTGTTTGAAGCTTCATTATGTAACCAAAATCTGTTTGCTAGGGATTCTGTGGAGGTCATTTAAATTTTCCATTAAAAGCTGGATTTATGTTGAGTGTGATGTTAAAATTAAAAACAATTCCCAAACTTCAAACAGCTTGGCTCACCCTTCCTCTGTTTGGTATTCTAACAGAGCTGTGACTCTTTAAATTGTAACACTGGACAGCTGCTTTTGCTCAGGCCTCTGGAACAAGTGAAAGGAAGGCAAGTGCAATTTTCTGGAATAGTTCAGGCTATCTTAGCCACGCAGTCCTGTCCTCTGCATAGGCTGTATCTGTCTCTCCCTGCATATCTACCACAATCACTTAAGGGCCTGTCCCACCAGCATGCGATTGCATGCGTCTAGCGCGACCAAACGTGGTGGCTTGAGGCCGGTCCCACTTCCAACCGCGGAGCCGTCTGGAGTTGTGCGGGGCTGGTCCCGACATCATACTCACCAATCAGCTGGGCAGGAGGCGGGCCGACTGAATTTGGACGTCGCACGGCGTCGGGCGGTGACGTCATCACGCAACGGCACGCCGGGCGGTGACGTCATCGCGCAACGCCACGTGCTAGGCGTACGCCGTCAAGACGCTGCGTACGGTGTCGAGACGCTACGTACGACGTCGAGACGCTGCGTGCGGCCTCAATGCGGCTGCGGGCTGACAGGCCGTTGTCGCGCGGGATTTTCGGACAGTGCAAGATTTTTGGAGCCCCGCGCGATGTTGAGACCCGTCCCGCACAACTCCATACGCCTACGGCGATCGCAGTGGGACCGGCCCCACGAGTCCGTACGCCTCAAGTGACCACGTTTGGTCGCGCTAGACGCATGCTATCGCATGCTGGTGGGACAGGCCCTTTACTCTCTGTTGCAGCCTCTTATCCAACATTGCTCACCAGCCTGGACGCCAAGCTTGTCAATCAGCATAGCATCAAGTCACTGCAAAGCTTTTCCAAAACAATACCTGCAACAGGACCCTCCTCACAAATTTTGTTTTTACTTTCTGAGAAATAAATGGTTACATTTTTGTTAGATTTCCTAAATACTCATTGTTGATGCATATTATCCATTTTACTAATCATGCACCAGGATACCCATCTCTCCTGCTACCTCAAGCTCAATTGCTCACCATTTAGATAATAAAGGTTATTTTTAGTTATGTTTCCTACACATTCCTGAAATGAAAACATCTCAGTATTCTTTATAAAAGAGGTTTTATATATACATTCAGAAAAAGAGGGTAACTAGAGAGCGAATAGAGCCCCTCAGAAACCAAAGTGGTCATCTCTGTGTGGGGCCGCTGGAGATGGGCAAGATACTCAATGAGTATTTCTCATCTGTTTTTATCGTGGTGAAAGACACGAATACTGGAGAACTTGCGACAAATAATGATGTCTTGAGGACAGTCTGCATTACGGTCGAGGAGGTGCTGGACATTCTAAGGCGTATGAAGGTAGATAAATCTCCTGGCCTGATCTGAAATATCCGAGGACACAATGGGAAGCTAGAGAATAAGTTGCAGGTGTCCTGGCTGAGTAATATGAATCATCATTAGACATAGATGAGGTGCTGGAAGATGGGAGGGTGACTAATGTTGTGGCTTTATTTCAGAAGGGTTGCAGGGAAAAGCCCTGGAACCATAGACCAGTTTAGTTTCGGGATACAGAGCGGAAAAAGGCCCTTCGGCCACCGAGTCCACGCCGACCAGCAATCCATTACTTACATTATAAACCTGTATGTCTTTGGAGTGTGAGAGGAAACTGGAGATCCCGGAGAAAACTCGCGCAGGTCACAGGGAGAACGTACAAACTCCCTATAGACAAGCACCCGTAGTCAGGATTGAAACCGGGTCTCTGCCGCTGTGTGGCAGCAACTCTACCACTGCGCAATCCCAAGTGAGCTTAACTTCTGTGGTTGGCAAGTTACTGGAGAGGATTCTGAGGTGAGTTGTTTACGAATGTCAATGGCCTGCACTTGGAAGCGGTCTAAAGACTGAAATGAGTAAATAAATCCAATAGATTGTTGCACATGTGGAACAACCTCGTAGGTTTGCTCCAAACAAAGCAACTGGAATTATGGATTCTCTAATCCATTCCTAGAGCCCCAGTGGATACTTGAAAACACTTAAAGATGAATGAATGTAATGAATGGATTATTTTGTTCCTGAGTGATTAAAATATACATTGTAAAGAGTGGAAGCTGCTTCTGTGGTTTTGTGAAGTGGGCACAGTACTAGAGGTAGATTTATCAGAAATACAATACCATCTTTTATGGAAATTATCTCAAATGTGCAAAAAGTATAATTTGAGCATTGCAATATGAATAACTGCTTGTCTGTGTCCTCGGGGTATTCCAAAATGTTTTTGATCTGTCGTCACAGTTGTTGTGCAAGAAAATGCAGCAGCCACTTGGTGGTTTTGTGGATTCCATGAACATCATATGAAATGAATGACTAATTAATTTTTTTCTGCTTATTGCAATACTTGAGGGAAGAATATTTCTCAAAGCACCAGTCCCAGCAATAGTATGTAGTTTCAAGGAGGATGAGTGAAAAGCTTTGATTTTTGCAGTAAAATGTTCAGCAATAGACATGAGGCATAAATCTAATGCAATGAAAAATGTAGTGCTAGGTTATTCTGGGACCTCTGATACAGTCTATATATGGGAGCAGTCAAACTCTGCATTGAGATGTTGCTTCATGGTGAATACAGTAAAACCTGTTCAAGTGGACGGCACAGTCGGGTTCGATCCTGACCTGCCGTGCTGTCTGTTTGGAGTTTGCACACTCCCCCTGTGTCCTTCGATTTCCTCCCACATCCCAAAGACGTGCAGGTTTGTAGACTTATTGGCTTCTGTAAATGTGTGCTAGTGTGCAGGGAGTGAATGAGAAAGTGGAAGAACATGGAACATAGAACTAGTGAGAATAGGCGATCAATAGTTAGTGTCGACTTGGTGGACTAAAGGGCCTGTTTCCATGCAGTATCTCTAAACTAAACTAAACTTTGCACCAATTAATAATACAGCATGTGGATTATTCAAAAATGACAGACTAGTTGAAAATTGCCTAAAGAGAAGAAAACGTTTAATTCTGAGCTGTGACCACCACAAATCAAATTTTCTATGCAATTTTATATTTTTTCCCTAATGAATGATTGAGGACATTGATACCTACTTTCAGCTTCACTTCTGACAGCATCTCTGATATCATCAGTTGTGTCACATTTTTAAATGGGAATGAGAAGTACTTTAAGATGTTCTGCAGCGATATGGGATGATTCAGTTCAGAGGCCTTATTGAAAGTACTTAGGCCATCAATGACACTCTCGAGAATTAATCAGATGTACATAATAAACGTGTGACATTCACTTCCTGAATCGCATCAAGATTTTTACAATGTTTACTACTAAACAATTTAAAACTATCCACAGTTATGTGATAATGCTAAATGCACTTTCAGATTAATTTGTACAGAATAAATTATGTCAGCAATCGTTCCTCTACCCACCAAGACCTGACCAAACCACCACCACCCATCTCTCCAAGTGGCCTACTTGTTAATGGGCTTATAATTAAAGCCAGACAGGCTTGGATCCTTCAAAACCATTGAGCTGCTGGTTAGAATCTCTCCGTTATACTGATACTTGAGTGTCTGCATTTGCTACCATTGCCAGTCAAACTTCTAAGAAAATCACGCCATTGTCCGTTGCTCTTCATATCCACCAAGAGGAATGTGACAATCTGTACTTGGGAATCAATAGGCGCTCAGAGGAATATTAACAGTAGAGTCATACAGCGTGGAAACAGGCCTTTCAGCTCAACTTGCCCACACCGACCAACTTGTCCCATTGTTACTAGTCCCACCTGCCTGCATTTGGCCCATATCCCTCTAAACCCTTCCTATCCACGTACATGTCTAAATGTTTCTTAAACGTTGCAATAATAGTTGGATTTAAATTTTCTGTCTGGAATACGAATATATTAGCACCAATGTCTTGCTAGCTTTCTTCCCCGAACAACCGAGAGCTGGAAGGATGACATGTTAACTCATCTGTAAATTATTACTTGTAAAAGCTTTCTTTGCACTGGTTGGGAGCAGTTGTGGAGAACATCAAGAAGTTCCTCACCCTTGCAGCATTCAGAAAGCAATAAGGTGTCAGAGGGAAACATATACAAATTATCCACGCTAGCATATTCCAATACACAAGACTCTGAGATGCATGGAAGCTTGGTGCAACTATTGTAATGGTTTTATTGGGACAAACTGTGACTTAGGGCCTTCCATCACTCCACATTGAGGGGCTAGAATCTGTGCAAAAATTGCTCAGGCTGTGCTGTTTTGCAGCTAACCTGAACAAATGGCTTTCAAGAACATAGAACAGTACAGCACAAGAGCACAATGTTTGTGCCGAACATGATACCAAAACCATCACCTATCTAACTGCACATAACCTATATCTCTCCATTCCCCGCATATCGATATGCCTAACCAAAAGTCATTTAAATTCCTCTAATGTATCTGCTTCACCCACCACCCCCGGCGGCGCGTTCCTGGCACTCACCACCCCTTGTGTGTAAATAAAAACCTGCCCACGCATCTCCTTTAAACTTGGGTAGGAAGGAACTGCAGATGCTGGTTTAAACCGAAGACAGACACAAAAAGCTGGAGTAACTCAGCGGGACAGGCAGCATCTCTGGAGAAAAGGAATGGCTGATGTTTCAGGTCGAGACCCTTCTTCAGTCTGAACATAATCTTATCAGTCTGAAGAAGGGTCTTGACCCGAAACGTCACCCATTCTTTCCAGAGATGCTGCCTGTCATGTTGAGTTAATCCACCTTTTTGTGTCTGTCTCCTTTAAACTTTATCCCTCTCACTTTAAAGTTATGCCCTCTAGTATTTGATTTTTCCAATCTGGGGAAAAAAAGATTCTGACCATCTACCTCCATGCTTCTCATAATTATCTCTGCTTCTATCAGATCTCCCCACAACTTCGGCATTCCAAAGAAAATAATCTAACCTCTCCGTCCAAACTCTTCCAGTAGCTAATACCCTTAATCCAGGCATTATTCTGATAAACCACCTCTGCACCCTTTCCAAAGCCTTCACATCCTTCCTGTAATGGGGCAACCAGAACTGCACACAACACTTTTAAATGCGACCTAACCGAAGTCCTGTAAGGCTGCATCATGACTTCCTGACTCTTGTACTCAATGTCCTGACCTATGAAAGCAAGCGTACCAATGCCTTCTTCACCACTCTATCTACTTGTGTTGCCACTTTCAGGGACCCCAAGATCCCTCTGTACATTGTTGTTGTTAAGGGGCCATGACTTTAATTATATATTTTCCCCCTTACATTTTATTCTTGCTATTTTTTCTCCTTCCCTCTGTCTCAAGGTTGCCTTTTTATGTCATAATGTACCTCTATTGTATGTCACCGAGTTGACTGCCATTCATGCACAAATATTTATATAAAATATCATCAGACTGTTTAACAGGAGAAAGGGCCCAAACCTGAACATTTTCTCCCAAAGTTTGTTCACATTTGTCCTATCAGCAAGCTATGTGGTCAATAGTTCTTGGAGGTAAGGCTTTTTAGACGTTGCTTGCCGATCTTCTCTGAACGTTAAGAACCTAGGTCATGGGTTAGTTCTGAACATTTCCTGCATTAAGGGGCTGTCCCACTGTGGCAACCTAATCTGCGAGTTTACAAGAGTTTGCCCTCGACTCAAACTCGCAGCATGGTCCACACGTGACCCTAGGAGGTCCTATGAGGTCACTGGAATTCTCCTTCATGCTCGAGGGAAGTTCCCGCATACTCGCGGCCTCAGTTTGATCGAGGAAACTTTTTCAGCATGTTGGTCGGTGTGGTTCTTTTGAACTCGTAGTGCAATGGAGTGGGGTCGCTATGTCGTTATAGGCAGTCGAGGGCAGCCGTAGGCAATCTTCTTTGCTGACCGGGCATTTTAATTGGCTCATTGGAGTTTTCAGGACCAAGGAAAACCGACCGGTAATTTAAATGCCCGCTAAACTTTATTAAAAGTTGTCTGGCTTCTTAAAAGTGTCTCCACTCCTTCTCCCCCTCTTCTCCCCTCCTGCTCTCCCCCTCACTCCCCTTCTCTTCACCCCCCCCCCCACTCCGCGCTATCTAAAGGACTTACCGTACACTGTGTAGCCGTGTTTGACCTTCCTGTTCATCGCGGGTGTGAATTTCAGACAGCGCTCCCCCGCTTTCCCTGGCTCCCGCGTTTGTGATGTGTTTGTGTGTGAGTGTGTGCGGTCGGTCGATCCAGCTCGCGGATTCATCGCTGACGGTCGTTCCAGCTCGAGGTTTTCCAGGCGAGTGCCCTCGAGCTTGAAGGTTGAAGACAGTCGCTGAAAGGTCGGGTCAATGGGACAGGCCCTTTATATGGCCCACCAGTACACTGGATAAACATATTATACATCAGGAAGCCATGGCGTATGCTCCCATGATGGTGGCATCCATTCTTCGATGATTTTAGATGTAATTGCCGAATTGAGATATGTTAAAATATTTCACATTTTAAAAATGTGACACATTTAATATACAGATATGCTTTTTATGAAGAAATGCAATGCCACGCTGTTTACATGAAGTCAGTAGTTGTGCTTTCCATCTTTTCACACTGTTATTAACTCCATCTACACTTCACGCTGCCTTGGCAAGGACTAGTCTCACCCCAGTCACTCCTCTTCTCCCCTAACCCATCAGGCAAGAGGTACAGAAGTTTGAAAACGTATACCTCCAGATTGCGGGACAGCTTCTTCAGACTGTTTTCGGGCAACTGAATGCTCCTCTCATCAGCCAAAGCATTACTTATGCTTTGAGGAGAAAATGGAGAGGCTGAGTTTGTGTATCTTGGAAAGGAGATGGCTAGGTGGTATCTGGCAGTGAGAAACTTTTCCCTTAGTAGAGGTGTCTATTGAAGACTTGGGTTTAAAGTAAGAGATTTGGAAGGTGCATGTGGAAGAATTTTTTTGACTCAAAAAATATGTTCAAAATCATGAGAGAAATCATGAGAGAAATGAGAGAAACGGATAGTCTCTTGCCCAGAGTAGGGGAATTGAGAACCAGAGGATATAGGTTTAAGGTGAAGGAGGAAAGATTTAATAGGAACCTGAGGGGTAACATTTTTATACAAAGGGTGGTGGAAAAATGGAACAAACTGCCGGAGGAGGTAATTGAGGCAGGTACTATATTAACGTTTAAGGAACATTTAGACAGGCATATGGAGAAGATAGGTTTATAGGAATATGGGCCTAACGCAGGCAGTGGAACTCGTTTAGATGGGACGTGTTGGTCAGCTTGGGCAAAGTGGGCCGAAGGGCTCGTTTCCATGCTGTATGACTAAAGAAAGGTTGAAATATGGAAAGCACAACCTGAGTGGGTGGTGGAGGCAGGTAATCTAAAAACATTTAAGTATTTAGATGAGCACTTGAAATACTCAAGACAAAGATGGCATAGACTGCTTTTCTCCCAGTTGTTTTACCATTTTCCTCCTGAGAATTTTAATTATATATATACTATCTGTAAGCTCTTTACTTAAACATGGAAGGATCCATTTTAATGTAAAGCTTTCATTTCTCAAAGGAATGTATATATTTTTTGAAAATAGAGGATTTAAAAGAAATACTAGCCATTACTTAACTTCCATAATACCTTTTTAATCACGACCCAAAATGTCACCTATTCCTTTTCTCCAGAGATGATGCCTGACCCGCTGAGTTACTCCAGCTTTCTGTGTCTATCTTCAGTGTAAACCAGCATCTGCAGTTCCTTCCTACACACTCTGTGATGGCCATTTGGTTCAAGTATTCTTAAAGGTTTCTGCCAAAGATGTTTGATTAACCTTATCTTTGTCCAATTAGTTAATCTATCTCATCACACATATCTCATGCTTTTAGATAAAGGGCCTTTAATTTTATTTAACCTTTTGCTATTTTTCCTCAGATTAAATTGTATTCACACGAGCACTGTTACAATTAATCTCTGTCCATTCCTATCACAACCTGCTGAACATTATTCAAATTGCTAGTGTTTTGTCACCTTGAAGATGATTTATAAACTTCCCCTTATATGAAGTCCTGATTTTTTTTTGTTCGTTTCTTGCCCAATCTAAAATCATGTTGCTTAATCTGCCAGACAAATAAATAATTTCCCCTTGCTCTTACTCTGGTACAGTTGCAAATGAGTTGAAACCACTGTCAGGTCACAAGATGGTGAATGGAGGAAAACATTCCAAAATTATTTCTGAAAACATTTTTTATGGGGTTCCCAGCCTGCTAAACTGCTGTGCTTCATCACTCTGCTTGATGATGCACATCCCCATCTCTTCTTGCATCTTCTTTGCAAAAACAGACATCAGGCTATTAAACACTACAACCTCCAAATAAGCTCTGAACTACATAGACTTGGGGGCATTCGTGTTGTCTTTATGCACTATTATTTTTTGTTGTTTTATGTGTATGTATGTGTGAGTGTATATTATGTATATATATCACAATAATACTTTATTCGCCAAGTATGTTTTGCAACATGCGAGGAATATATATATATATATATATGTATGACTGACTTGGCAAATGAAATTCCTCGCATGTTGCAAATACTTGGCGAATAAAGTATTATTGTGATATATATACATAATATGTGTGTGTGTGTATATATATGTGTATATATGAATGTGTGTATATATATGTGTGTGTGTGTGTGTATACATATATATACACACACACACTGAACTTTTTGTTCTCATTATGTTGTCTGCAGTGTACCATGTTTACATATTCAAGAGTCAAGAGTGATTTATTGTCATGTGTCCCAGATAGAATAATAAAATAAGCGAGTTCGGTATTCTGAAAAAGCAAGGAATCATGGGATTTGTCAAAGGTCACAAGCGATAAAAACTCTCAGCAGCCGTGCTGCGGCATGGACATCGTCTGCAGCCAGGATCGATACCGGGGCTCCGGCACCGCAATCGCTGCCCAACCGCCACTGGACCATCCCCGTCCCCTCCCGAGTGCCCCCGTCCGTCCGGAGGCGGCCAGAGACTTCGGTAGTCAGACGGGAGCGGCGCCCACAGCCAGCGCGGAGAAGCAGCACTAAATCCAGCTCAACTCTGCCTGTTAACCTACCAGACCTGCCTGGACTTACGGGAATGACGGCCCAGGCTGGGGACAGGGATGGTCCAGTGGCGGTTCGGCAGCAATTGCGGCGCCGGAGACCCAGGACGGATCCTGGCTGCAGATGAGGCGCAGGTCTATGTCCATGCCGCGGCACGGCTGCCGTGAGTGTTTTTCGCTTGTGACCTATGACCTGGGCATGCGCAGTCGGAATACCAAACTCGCTTATTCTTACTTGCTGCAGCACAACAGAATATGTAAACATAGTACACTGTAAACAATATGATAAACGAGAGAGAGAAAAAAGTTCAGTGTGTTGTTGCAAGTGAGAATTGCATTGTTCTATCTGGGACATTTGAGAATAAAACACTCTTGACGAGGTGCAGCAACAATTTGTCTTTCATCATGAGATACAAGGAACTGCAGATGCTGGAATCTTGAGGAAAACACACAGTGCTGGAGTAACTTGGTGTGTCAGACAGCATGTGTGGAGCGAATGGAGAGGCAATATTTCTAGACAGTGTGAAGAATATACTACCATTCATCTCTCATCTGTGGCACCCCATGCCAATTTGCATGGTATCCAGGGGCGGAAATCGCTATCAAAACATGGGTGGGACACAATTCTTTGGTGGCCACCCGCATGTGCGCGCGTGCACACACACACACACACACACACACACACACACACACACACACACACAGACAGACATACACAGAGAGACACACACACGCGCGGCTTTGGAGGCTTCAGCCGTGGGTCCTGTGGACGATAACATCGGGAGCTGACCTGGTTGGTGACCGACTCCGAACTCTAGCAACAGCAGCTTCGTCCACCCGGAATCGTGGGTCTTGAATCGGCCCGTTCACGGGGCCTTTCATCGCCCGGCGCAGCTTAAAATTGGCCGGCGGGGGCTTCAACAATGGTTCGATGCAGCAGTTTGATTTTAAGCCCCGCCGGGCGATGAAAGGCTCCGCGAATGGGCCGATTCAGCCCTTAGAAAGCGTCTGATACCTGCTTGAATCTTTCAAAAGCTACAATGTGATGAATAACACTTAAACAAATAAAACTGAAGCAAATAAAGGCAAACAGAAGAACCAACCTTGGATGAGGGAGAGGGAGAGAGAGAGAGAGAGATTGGAAAAAATACTAAATAACGTGAAGAAGGACATACCTGCAAGCCAGCCAGGAAACCCGTTCGACCGGAGCCCTTAATGACCTGACCCATTTAAATCCGATACCGTTTAAATCTTTCCCATCCACCAATACATCCAATTAGTTCAAATGGTAATTGTACAGCTTTAAGAAATTCTCCGTGAATACCTTCAGTAATACTTGAAGGTCAAAACACAATTGGTGACACATCATGTTAATAAGATGTTAATAGAGACATTTAACAAGCGCTTAACAGTGACATCCCCACTGTCACGCGGAAAGTGGAGATTTTAATAGGGTTTTTTTCACCGAATTTCAAAATCCGGATTACAAAACGGGGGGGGGGGGTTGTCCCCCACCTCTCAAAATATGGAGGGGACACGCCCCCTCCCCTCCCCCCCCTCCCCTCCCCCCCCCCTCCCCTCCCCCCCCCCCCCCGCCGGGATTTCCGCCCATGTATCAATTGAAGTTTAATGTGTTGTGGTAGATGGCCTTTGGCAATGCTGTCATATAAATGAAAGTACAACATTATCTCCTGTGGAGACAAACCTATTAACCTCCTATTGAGGTAGCTTTCTTTTGGGTTGACAGTGAATGAGTTCAGAGACCCCCTTTGAAACCATGTAGTTTTGGCCTTGCAATCAGAAACGTAATTGTGGTTGTAACTGTTTATGCGCATTTTGTTTGACTGTTCCTGGTCTAAATCCGCTCCTGCAAACTGTGAATGCAAACCACCAGGTTGTAGATATAGACTTCAGCATCAACTAAAGCTTTTAAGTCATGATCAATTGTGTTAACTGGCAACTGAAATATGTTTATTTCATCAGTTGCAAGCCTGCATTGTTCTGCACCTCTGACACTGTGTCTAACTAAACAGATGCTCATTTATGAAGGAGCTACATTTAAACCAAATTGCCAAAATGTCCCAGAGCAAGGGCATAACCTTTTGAAAATTAATCAAGAGAATTGTCAGCTCCTTCCAAGAGAGTTCACCCTTTCCAGTGCTTGGAACACTGCCTTGGGAGCAGAGCTGGAAAAGGTAGTGAGAGTTTCATTCTTTGACCAAACTATTTTTGAAGAATCCTAAAAAGTGAGGAATGGGGATTTTTTACAAAGTTGTATGCCTTGTGCATATAGTTATAGTTTATGTAACCTATTTTTGGATCCAATTTTATTTGCAAGTAATAGTAGTTCTGTATCAAAACAGTTTGAGCTGATAACATTAGGAATGTGCTGAATATTGACATTCACAGAGGCTGGTACAATTTATGTACATATACACCAATGTACAACATTGTAAATGTTGCATTCTACATTTTGATGTTATTGTATATTTGGATCACATACAGATTACACATGTAGATGTATTTTTGATTTGAGATCTTAACTGTCCAGCATTTTACATTTTTTCATAAAGTACGATGAACTTGATTTGGAGGACAAGGATGCATGCAGTTTCTTAGAATAATTTATTCCCTTCAAATACATGATATGGGATTGTAATTTGTACAGGTCTTTAAAAAAAAAAAAAAAAAGTGATGGAGGATGGTGAATGAAGGAAAACATATCAAAATTATTCCTGAAATTTTTATTGGATTTTTGGGTTCCTGGCGTGCTTCATCATTTTGCTTGATACATCTCCCCATTTCAACTCCAATCTCTGTTGCAATAAAATGGTGCAGTGACCATTCTGTCCTTTATCGGGAGACACAGGGAACTGCAGATGCTGGAATCTTGAGCAAAAGGCAGTGTTCAGTTCAATTTAGTTTAATGTCACGTGTACTGAGGTATAGTGAAAAGCATTTGTTGCGTGCTAACCAGTCAGCGGAAAGGCAATCCATGATTACAGTGTATAGATTGCAGGAAAAATGTTCCCAACGTTGGGGGAGTCCAGAACCAGGGGCCACAATCTAAGAATAAAGGGGAGGCCATTTAAAACTGAGATGGAAAAAAAAATGTCACCCAGAGAATTGTGAATTTGTGAAATTCTCTGCCACAGAAGGCAGCAGAGGCCAATTCACTGGGAGAATTTGAAAGAGAGTTAGATGGAGCTCTAGGGGGCTAGCGGAATCAAGGGTTATGTGGAGAAGGCAGGCACGGAATACTGATTATGGATGATCAGCCATAATCACAATGAATGGTGGTGCAGGCTCGAAGGGCCAAATGGCCTCCTCCTGCACCTATTTTCTATGTTTCTATGATAAGGGAACAACGTTTAGTGCAAGGTAAAGCCAGCAAAGTCCGATCAGTGCCGGAGTAACTCATTGGATAGGCGATGTTTCGGGACAGTCTGAAGAAGGCTCCCAACCAGAAACGTTGCCTTCCCATTTCCTCTGCAGATGCTGCCTGACCTGCTGAGTTACTCCGGCACTTTGTGTTTTGTTTTTCATCCTTCTGCCTTTTCAATGCATTTATCCTTAGCTGAAAGGGTGGTCAGAGGGGAGCTCTTAACCTGGTGCTAAGAGGTGAGCCACTGTAGCTGTGGATAATTTACCTGATGCTCTAAATCTATCTCCTCCCCCCTTTCTGTCATCCATCTAACCCTCTCTCCAAAGAGTGCATTTTCTTCAAATGTGCACCTCCCAAACAGATCAGATATACCATGCATAAATACAGTTGGGTCAAACTCAAATATAATAGATAGAGATAGAGAAAAGGGGAGATTCGTGGTGCAGAATATAGTTCTCAGCATTGCAGCGCACCAGTTCCATAGACAAAGGCCAATGTCATCAATGGGGTAGAGGTGAATCAGACAGTACCCTAGCCTATGGAAGAAACTATTCCTGAGTCTGATGGTGTGCGCCATCACACTTCTCCCAGGCGGGAGCAGGGAGAAGAAGGAATGAACTGGGTGGGACAAGTCTTTGATTATGTTGGCTGCTTTTCTGAGGCAGCGTAAAGTGTAGATGGAGTCAATGGTTGGAAGTCTGGTCTGTGTGATAGACTGGGCCACATCCACAACTCTGTAATTTTTTTGCAGTGTTATTGGAGGCATTATTTCTGACAACCCGCTCTTACACTCTATGGTATGACACTCTGTCCACGTGATATCAGCAGCTTTCATGATAATGTCAGATGGTGATATATCAGGTTTGATAAATATAAAGTTGGCTTCCCGTGTAACACAGCACCAAATCTTGCCTTCTATTAACTTTGCTAAAAAATAAAACTGAGCACAGATTTAGAACATGTTTCAAATCTTTCTGAGGTACCCTGAGGACTTTCAGATCTGAAAATAAATAACGTGGAATCATTCTCCACGAGAACATCGGCAAAGTCACGTTTGGAATATTGCGCCTAATTTTGGAAAACTCACAGCACACACAAAATTGTGGGAAGTTGTTCATGGTTCGAAGTTGGGAAGAAATGCTCAGAGAATTGATCTAATTTTTCATTGGTGTCAATTGAGGGGTCTAACCAGTGCTTTAAATTGCTCCAAGGCATGGATGATATAGAAGGTAGACAAAAGTGCTGGAGAAACTCAGCAGGTGCAGCAGCATCTATGGAGCGAAGGAAATAGGCAACGTTTCGGGCCGAAACCCTTTCAGTATTTCGCTTCCAGAATTTCAGAATAAGCCCACTTAGATTCATTGTTCAAGAATCCAAAACATAATTAAACATGACCAAAGTCTGCCTTGATTCCAACCAAGAGAAAATGTTAAAATTTCAAACATTTCATCAGAACTTTGACCTAAACATTAACTCATGTTCTCTTTTTCACAAATGGTGCCTAACCTGCTGATTTGTTTTCAGCATTTTCTGTTTTTATTTTAGATTTTCAGTATCAGTACTTTTTCAATTTGATCCCAACCAGTACAGATAAGGGCAACCAATTGATGGGACGCTTAAGGATTTTCAAACAACCACTAAAGTACTGTAGCACAGGTCGTTGAACAAAATTAGTGCACGCAGTATTATCCTAACATGGATAGAGGATTAGTCAACAGACAAAAAACATGGGGTACGATAAACTGACTCCATATGTTGAAATTGTCATCATCTGGTTGTGAAGCTGTCGCCAGTGGGCTGCTGCAGGGATTAGCACAGGGCGCACAGCTGTTTACAATTTCTAGCAATGATTTGGATGAGGAAACTTAATGCAATATCTCCAGAATTTCTGGTGATCCAGAAGTAGGTGTTGGTATGGATTTTGAGGATAGAGAGAGGCCGCCTGGATGTTGACAGTCTAGGTGAATATGCACAGACATGACATATGAAAAATAACGAGGAGAAATGTGACATTATTTACTTCAGTAGAATAAAAATAGAAAGGCATACTATTTTTTTGAAATGGAGAGAGATTGAAAGAGGCAGCTAGTATCTTTGTACATCAGTCAGTTGAAAGTTAACATGAGCGTTCAGCTAGCAGTGAGGAAAACAAATGGTAATATAGGAAGATCTGCTACAACACAATAGTTGCATTCTTATGGGCCTGTCCCACTTAGGCGACTGCAGTAGACTATGCAGTCGCCACATGGTTGCCACATGTTCGCGGGTGATTGCCGGGCAGTCGCCTTCATGGTCGTGAGGAGTTCCCACATTCTGGGAACTAGTCACGGCCTCATTATGGTCGCCGTGAATTTTTCAACATCTTGAAAATGAAGCTGCCATGGAGAGTAGCGAGAATTCTCGAGCCGTAGGTGGGTCGACAGGAGGTCCTAGTGGGTTGCCAGGATGTCGAAGGTTCTTGGAAGTTCTCGTAGGTTGTAGCCGGTGCTGACCAGTGAATTTCATTGGCTCATTGGGGGGAAAAAAAGGGAAGCAGTAGTTTTCAGAACCAAGGATAACCGATCAGTAATGTTAAATGTCCGCCGTGCTTCACAGCCGTGTATCTCTGGCTTCTTAAAAGTTGTCTCCTCTCCTTCTCCCCCCTCTCCCCCCCCCCCCCCCGGTTTATCAGGTTATTGATATTGGCATATTATTATCATGTGTATTGAGATATCATGTGTATTGAGAAAGGGGACTTCAACGAGTGATCCTACATATCACATTGGAAGAATGTGGGATAATATCATTGAAATGCATACAATTCTTTTGAGATAGATGCAGAATTGATGTTTCCTTTGAATGGAGTATTTAGAACCAAGGGTCACAATTTCAACATGAGTAGTCAATGATTCAAGACAAAAATGGGGGAAAGGTTGCTGACCTGGAGGGCTTTGAACGCTCAGTTACTGAGGTTTAGGTTTATTGTTATCACATGTACTGAGGTACAGGGAAAAGCTTTGTTTTCTATGCTATCCGAACATATCAGATATACCACAAGTTATAAAACCAAGGAATAAGGTGATGGTGCAGGAACTGGTATTAAAATCAGACATGATGCAACTGAATGGTAGAGAAAGCACAGGACCCCAACTGATCCTTCTCTGCTTCTATTTCCCATGTAATCTGCGCAATTAAGTCACCATTTATGTACACTGACCTTGTTGAGCAATTCCAAGGTTTTTTTCCAGTAAGCCTGATTAATTTTAACATACATTCTCTCTTTTCCAATTAATAGGTGTCTTAAATATTGGTGCTCATCCATCCACATTGGTATTACTCTCTTTCACCATGCCTCTTTCTTTACCATACTTTCATCAATATTTAGGGAATGTAACGGCTCTTTGCTCTTGAAAACAGTATTTGTGGTGGTTGCTTTCTCAGCTGCCGTTTACCTGAGAGGTTTTCAGAAATTGCCCTCAATGGTTTCCCACAGTTAGATGTTGAGCAACATGTAACTGTCCAATACATGAACAGATGAACACAAGTATTATGAAGACCTATAGTTTCTATCAGGGTGTTATTAGGGAGAATCATCCTCTCTGTTGGCCACATAGTGCACATTTCCTGAATCTCAAGTCAAAGATATTAACGATCACTGACATGATTTATTTATTTATTAGGTAGCTGCATTGCAACTACACTGAAATGTGGCAGAGCGATGAAATCACTAAATCATTTTCCACAGATTTTGTCTGATGTTCAAAAGGTGCGAATTCAAATTCTACAGCTGGGGAATTTTAATTTTATTAATTGAATAAATGCCAGGGATTTAAAAACCTCTACGTTGTAAAGATGACCATGTGACTGCTTAGCTGTTCATAAAATTCCACCTGATCTGGATATTGCTTTCAAGGCCATTAATTGCTCATCCATAGTCACCCTGTCCAACTGAATGGCTTGCAAAGCCACTTCAGAAGATATTTAAGAATCAACCATGTAGGGTGGGTTTGGAGGCACATTGTCAGCTTGTTAAAGTTGAAGATTCCCTCTCTTAAAGGATATTATTAAACCAGAATGATTCTTACAAAATGTGCAGGAAGGAACTGCATATGCAGGTTTACACCGAAGATAGACAGAATGCTGGAGTAACTCAGCGGGACAGGCAGCGTCTCTGGCGAGAAGAAAAGGGTGACGTTTTGGGTTAGGATCCTTCTTCAGACTAGTTCAGAGTCTGAAAAAGGGTTTCAACCTGAAACGTCAACCATTTCTTCTCTCCAAGGTAGATTTTTTCCAAATTCGAGATTATTAACTGAATTTAAATTTCATGGCTACTGTAGTGGGATTTGGATTTTTGGCATCCATTGAGTCCAGGCTCTGGATTACGTTAATTAATTTAGTTGTCACCATCATATCCAGAGTGATAATCTAACATTCCTGTTTGTTCTGGCCAACATGCAGTTCCAAAACCACAGCTATGTGATTCTGAATTTTCCTGAAATCTTTGTTCCAGGGCAAATCATTGAGATTTAAGGCTATTACAGATAGGAACTAAAACCTGATCTCAAGAGCAAATTCTGTAAACCCAGATTTTTTTTTAAATCCCAACGTCCAGATTTTTGTACTAGTAGAATTAAATTTGCTTGGTTTTTAGGAAAAAATACTTTGAACAATTGCTCATGTAACCTTGTTAGCACAAATTTAGGCGCTATATTTAACAAATTATCACAATTTACGAATGGGATAGACTAGGAATTAAAACGTTCAGTGACTTGTATGAAACTGGAAAATTACTATCATTCCAACAATTACAAATAAAATATAATAGGAAATAATCAATATTTTAAATATTTTCAAATATGTGACTATTTGAAAAAATATACAAAAGATCATTATAATATCCCAGCAGATGTATTGGATGAAGCAATGCAGATAAAAGCTGAATTAGCAAACTTAATATCATATTTGTATAATATTATCTTAAATGTAGAAATACCATCTACGGAAGGTATTAGAAGAGACTGGGAACAAGAATTAGCTATTAAAATCTCAAAGGAAAGGTGGAATGAACATTTATTAAACATGCATAAATGTTCGATTAATGTACGACACACTTTAATACAATTTAAAATTTTACATAGATTATATTATTCAAAAACTAAAATTAATAAAATTTTCCACAATGTATCATCCATTTGTGATAAATGTCAATCTCAAGAAGCTACTATAGCGCACTCATTTGTTTTTTGTACAAAAATTCAAAAATTTGGATTGAAATTTCTGAAATTTTTACAAAATTATTTAAAATAAAACTGATACCAAAAGCAGAATGGATTATCTTCGGAACAACGGAAGATAGTCCTGAACTAAATGTGTTTCAAAAGAAATTAATAGATTACGGGTTAATAACTGGAAAAAAGTTAATCCTAAAATTCTGGAAAAACGCTCCAATACCAACTATAAACATGTGGATTTCAAATATGTTTGAAACATTACACCTAGAAGAGATAAGACTCCTCCTGGCAGGTAAACCAGATCACTTCCACCTGACGTGGTCTGCATTTATAGAATTATTACAAGTATAGGGTGCAAAAGTACTTTAAAAAAAAACCTGAGGTCAGGTAAAGGGGGATGAAAGCTGGAGAGTTGGTATATCCCATTTGCGTGATGCTTATAACAAAGTATTTGTTTTTCTCTTTTTTCCTCTTTCTCTTTTTCTTCTTCTCTAGGGTCTATCTCTTAATCCTTTCTTTTTAATTTCTTTTCTACAGGGTCTCTGTTCTTTCTTGTCACGTTTTTACACCTTCACTATTTTCCTTCACTTTCTCTTTTTTCTTAATCTCAACCTTTCCTTTTTATCAGTGTAAAAAATGACGGAGTACATTAATTGTAATAAGATATACGTAATGAGTACTAATGTAATTGGTTGTAATGTAATGTACTTCTAATAAATATAAATAAAAAAATAATTTAAAAAAACAATAAAAAACAATTTACGAATGTTTTCACCTATCCATGTTCTTCAGTGAACCTGCCGCACCTGCTGAGTTACTCCAGCAATTGGGTCTTTTTCGTTGTTTTATGTATTTGGATGTGACTTGGCATTGTAGCATAGATAGGATTAAACCTCTGTCCTGCTATAATTATATAGCAAGGCCGAATTAGTTAACAGTCCCATTCAATACTATTCATGTAAATGCCATGTGTCTAATATTGCTACAGTGTGCTACAAAGCATTTTGCAGTGTTAGGATATTTAGTTTTCTAATAAACTCACCAGACTTATGTTGGATTCAGAATACGATCTCTCTTCAATTAATTGATTCCATAACTTCCTGCAATACTCCAAAACGGGCAGAACAGAAAAACTAAATATGATGAAAATAGAAAATGCCTGGAAAACCATCAGTTTAGGTGCCAGCATTGGTGGAAAGAGAAACAGAATTAACATTTCCGCTGCATGACCTGAAGAAAGGTCATCGACCCGGAACATTAACTCTTGTTACTGTTCGCTCAAGTGCTGCCTAATCTGCTGAGTTTTCCAGAATATAATGCTCATATTTCAAATTCCTAATATCTGACGTTTTTTGATTTTTAAGAAGTAAAGATCTATTAAAAAGAGAAGGTAGACAAAAATGCTGGAGAAACTCAGCGGGTGAGGCAGCATCTATGGAGCGAAGGAATAGGCGACGTTTCGGGTCGAGACCCTTCATCAGACTGAAGGGCTTCTGATTATCAGGAGACTGCTATTTTATATTAGGTTGTAATGGAACAATGAAAGGTGTTTGAACTTTCAAATAAATAAAGCTAATAATTCTTTGGGAGACTCTCCCTCCGTTAGAAGAATAAAAGTGGCTCATTTTGTCAATTCTGAAGTTGCACTGGCTCCCTCTAATATAATTTCCATGAGGGGGAATGAAACAGAACGGAGATGTATTTGAATAAGCAAGCATGTACTCTTAATTGCTTCGCTTGGCAGTACCGAGTGAATGGGTTTTCTATACTCTTTTTAACTGCATTGCACAAAAGAATACTGTAATACCATAAAATGCCTTTAGTGAAAATGCCAGCCATCTGAATTAATCAGTGCTTTTTACTCTTTGTGGACTAAATCAATGCGCGAGTTGCCTTCAGCCGCCAGTAGGTGCAGCGCTCGATTGCATAGTCATCTTAAAAGCAGCTATAAATACATATTGGCATTTCCTGTCGCACAATGTTGTGGTATGTAAAATCTGGCTGGTTTCTATGGCAACCTCAAAGCCGACCAGAGCTACGGAAGGAAATGCTCCAGTCATGAGACTTGTACAGGTTTTTTTTAAAGCTGTCTAGAGGCTCCATTTCAGCTGTTAGCAAAATAAAAACAAGGAATATAAATGAGTATAGCTTCAGTCTGCATTTGGATATTTGTGATAGTTTAATTATTGATCTATGAATCAGTAAGTTCCACTCCATTTTTAAATGTAAGCCTTTTGAAAGCAATTCTTAAAAATTACCTTCATGAACTAATCATTTTTTTCCAATTTTTAGCTAATTCAAATAAACATTTGGCGTTTTGTTGTGGCAGTTCCGATTTATTATAAAACCATTGAGCCTTGATATGTACCAATTTATTGATTGTATCCCCTTCTTCCGATGTATCAACTGCCTGACAAAAGCAAGACGGTAAACCAGGTTTTTGAATCTAAAACCAGTTTCAGGCACTCCTGTTTGTCCACATAACAATAGGGGCATGTTTAATAATGGACCACAATCAATCATTTTCCGAATCACACTTTAAAATTTGCTTCAAAACATTTCAAAGTCACCTGGGTCAGGTTCATTGATAGGAATAACAGCTGTTTCACCCCATTTGAACCCCAACCTCTCCCATTTCCACAAAACATGGTGTGCTGGCCAAACTTGGTCATGACATTTTTAGTGGCAGCAGTATTAACCACGACTGGTTTTGCGATAATCTAATACATTCTGTGTTCATGATCCTTCACATAATTGCAGTCAACTTTAAAATCCTTTTCTTTGAATTTCTAAATAAAGCAAAAAATACTTATTATACAGTATGTCAGTTATAACCATATATAAATGATTTGGCTTTATTGCACTGTTAATGCTGAAAATATTCTCGGACACATAACCTCAGGATTGAAATATAGCTCTGCTATTTAATCAGTTCAGTTTAGTTTATTGTCATGTGTACCGAGGTACAGTGAAAAGCTTTTGTTGCCTTCTAACCAGTCAGCGGAAAGCCAATACATGATTACAATCGAGCCGTCCACAGTGTACAAATACATGATACATGAATAACGTTTAGTGCAATATAAAGTCCAGTAAAATCTGATCATAGTCTGAGGGTCTCCAATGAGGTAGATAGTAGATCTCGTTGTTGCTAGGATGGTTCAGTTGCCTGATAACAGCTGGGAAGAAACTGTCCCTGAATCTGGAGGTGTGTGTTTTCACACTTCTATACCGTTAGAGGGGAGAAGCTGTGAGAGGCATAGATAGGGTAGTCAATAAGAACTTTTTCCCAAGATGGAAAAATCAAATACCAGAGGGCATAGCTTTAAGGTGAGAGGGACAGTTTAAAGTAGATGTGCAGGGCAACTTTTTTATGCAGAGGGGGCAGGTAGTGTTGAAACATGCTTCTGGGGTTGGTGGTTGAGGCACATAGGTATGGAGGGGATGGAGGGATATGAATTCTGTGCACATAGCTAAGAGTTGGTCTTGGCATCATGTTTGGCCAGACATTGTAGGCCCAATGATTGCGAAACCAATAAGTTGCCAGAGCTGCTACTAAAGATTTCAAAAGCAAATCTGAACAGCATACCATAGAACATGCGATTTTATATCACACCGGATAAGACAGTTACTATTCCTGACAGGGAACCTTACCCAGGTGACCCTGAAATGGTTTGACCCATTCTTCAAGGTGTTATTTACAACATGATTGATTGTGGTCTGGTATCAAACGTGAAAGAATAATTAATGAACCAGGTGCTATTTCAACCTTGGGTTTAAAAATGCAGATTCTGCTAAGGTTCTACTTGTGATACCATTATACCTGAGTATCAGATATTTTAAAAAACATGAAATTACTTTCCAAGTGCAGATTCTACTGTGTTCGTAAATGCGAGTTGTAGGGTGTACTTCTATTTGGAAGTGGTCTATAATCTATAAATATTTTTCTTGGAAGAATGTAATTTTTAATTATTCCCAGGCTGTAGTTGTCACTGGCTTGGCCTGCATTGCATCTCCATCCTTAGCTGTTCTGAAAGCCTCGTGTCTGACCCGCTGAGTTACAACAGCTTTTTGTGTCTATCTTCGGTTTAAACCAGCATCTGCAGTTCCTTCACACACATGATTAAAGTTGAGCTCAGTTGCTTGGATTATTGGTCTATTTTTCTGATGAATCAGTCCAGAAACATAACACATAACAAGACCTTCCACCCTTAATGTAGGTGTCCCTTCCACTCGTTTAACTAACAGTTGTGTGATAATACAGAACATTTTGCTTAGTGGAGAACTTTTATTTTTAACTCAGCCAGTAATTGCTGGACTGTGAAGAAAATCAGATTTGTGTAAGTAACACTGTTTCCTTGTTACAAAACACAGAAAGGAAGCTAGTGTGCAATGGCATAAACCTCCGCTTTATCGGATCATTTATATTCCGTTCCATTGTGGAGCTTCAATTTGAATTGAATTCACTGTGTCTTCAAAGCCTGCATTGTTTACTTCTGTGCAAAGTGATTTATTTCTTTTTTAAAAGGAGCTTTTGAGGACAAGAAGAACTAGCGTAGCGCTATACCAGTTTCAGACCAGCACCAACTGATAGGCCCCTACACAACCCTGCCTCTTGTGCTGAATGTAGAACCCTGCACCTGTTTCCTATTGTGAGATCTATTGGCTGTCATTGGAATACATTTAAAATGAAGTGTAAAACTTTGGTTATGCAGATAAAATTCACAACTGAAACCCGATAAATGTGAGAATAACCCTAGATATAGGGTGGGTGCACAAAACTGATGCATTTCAGATGTTTCCATGTTTACTTTCCCAACCGTATAGTTTAATTGCACCACACATTTCAGCCATGTGTAATTTTGTTTCTCTCTCTGAAAGGTAAAAAAAAAGGATTATTGCTAGACACAAAATAATTCAGTGGGTCAGGCAGCATCTCTGGAGAAAAGAGAATCGGTGACGTTCCGGGTCGAAACCCTTCTTTTGAGAGTCAGGGGAGAAGGAATCTAGAGGTATGCAAAGGTGCAGAACTAATCAGAGCCTACACACTGGTATGTTATTTATTGGTTTATTATTGTCTTGTGCACTGAGATAGAGTGAAAAACTTTGTTCCGCATGGTATCCAGGCAAATCATACAGCATTTGAGTACAATCAAACCCACACATGAGCAAATAGGTAATTCAAAAAGTGCGGAAAAGAGTGTTACAGCTACAGAGAAAGTGAAAATAAAGAAGAGTGCAAGGAGGTAGTTTGGGAGATGAGGGGTACATATCTAGTTTATGAGAGGAGGTGCAGCATTGATTATTTATGAGATCCAGGCCATCTGAGGAAAGACATTCTTGCCATAGAGGGAGTACAGAGAAGATTCACCAGACTGATTCCTGGGATGGCAGGACTTTCATATGAAGAAAGACTGGATAGACTCGGCTTGTACTCGCTAGAATTTAGAAGATTGACGGGGGATCTTATAGAAACTTACAAAATTCTTAAGGGGTTGGACAGGCTAGATGCAGGAAGATTGTTCCCGATGTTGGGGAAGTCCAGGACAAGGGGTCAAAGTTTAAAGATAATGGGGAAGATGAGAAAAACATTTTTCACACAGAGAGTGGTGAATCTGTGGAATTCTCTGCCACAGAAGGTAGTTGAGGCCAGTTCATTGGCTATATTTAAAAGGGAGTTAGATGTGGCCCTTGTGGCTAAAGGGATCAGGGGGTATGGAGAGAAGGCAGGTACAGGATACTGAGTTGGATGATCAGCCATGATCATATTGAATGGTGGTGCAGGCTCGAAGGGCCAAATGGCCTACTCCTGCACCTATTTTCTATGTTTCAATGTTTCTATTATCTCCCAGTGCTGTCTGAAGAAGGGTCTCGTCCCGAAACGTCACTCATTCCTTCTCTCCAGAGATGCTGCCTGTCTCGCTGAGTTACTCCAGCATTTTGTTTCTATCTAGTTTATGAGAGGTCGGATCAATAATCTGATAACAGCAGGCAAGAAACTGCTTGAATCTAATGGTATGTTCTTTTCTAAAACAATGAAAACATGTTACTCCTATTTATGTGTGACATTTTGTGGCCAGGCTGACAGTTGTTATGTGGGGAATAGAACTCTTTGCCATATCTGGTTCTCAGAACAACTGTAGTACATGCGAGTCCAAAGATCACACAGCTATGCCAACACCATACTTGAGCTCCAGCATTAAAAGATCTCCCCCTGCTGCACCAGCATGGAACTGATATCTTGCAAAGTGTCAAAAAGACATATTAATAATTTCCATCTTTCTCTTTACTAAGATGTCCACAAATGAATTAGATGATGCTTCCCAAATAAGCATGCAGGTACAGCAGGCAGTGAAGAAAGCTAATGGCATGTTGGCCTTCATAACAAGAGTAGTTGAGTACAGGAGCAAACAGGTCCTTCTACAGTTGTACAGGTCCCTAGTGAGACCACACCCATAGTATTGTGTGCAGTTTTGGTCTCCAAATTTGTGGAAGGATATTCTTGCTATTCAGGGAGTGCAGCATAGGTTCACTCCCGGGATGGCGGGACTGTCATATGTTGAAAGAATGGAGCGACTGGGCTTGTATACTCTGGAATTTAGAAGGATGAGCGGGATTCTTATTGAAACATATAAGATTATTAAGGGATTGGACACGCTAGAGGCAGGAAACATGTTCCCGATGTTGGTGGAGTCCAGAACAAGGGGCCACAGTTTAAGAATAAGGGGTTGGCCATTTGGAACGGAGACGAGGAAAAACCTTTTCACCCAGAGAATTGTGAATCTGTGGAATTCTTTGCCTCAGAAGGCAGTGGAGGCCAATTCTCTGGATGCTTTCAAGAGAGAGTTAGATAGAGCTCTTAAAGATAGTGGAGTCAAGGGATATGGGGGGGAAGGCAGGAACGGGGTACTGATTGTGGATGATCAGCCATGATCACAGTGAATGGCCGTGCTGGCTCAAAGGGCTGAATGGCCTACTCCTGCATCTATTGTCTATTGTCAATTACCAGATATATATCATATCATCAATGCTTGATAAAAGAAACAGGTTTGCTAGTATCTTATATAAAGGAAAAGGTAAGTTGCTAAATAAGTAGTGGCAAACATTTAAGGAGGTACTTCATAATTCTCAACGTTGTAATGAGAAATAAAGACACTACAAGAGCAGTAATCTGTCACTGGCTAACTCAGAATTTCTACAAATATATGAAAAAAGGGAGTAACTAATATGCACTGGAATGGAATAATGAATTTCTTATTGATACAGCTTCAGAGTGGTCCATTAAAGAGAGTGTGGGAATATTAAATGGAAATAAAATAATGTTAGACTTTGAACAAATATGTCTTCCAGGTAGAAAATCCTACCAATGATGGAAATTCGGGGGGCTAAGAGAAGGGCTAAGGAAAAAGTATCAGGCAAACTAATGGGCCTAAAGATTGACAAATTCTTTAAACCAAATAGTCAGCATCCTAGGCTCTTCAGGTGGCAGTGGAGATAGTTGGTTCATTGCCCCGGATCTTTCCGAGATTCTTGAAAATGTGGAGTTGTTTGAAACATCACAGATATAAGAGCAGCACAGTGGCATGGCATTACAGTTGCTGGATCACAGCGCTAGAGACCCAGGTTCAAAACTGACCATGTGTGCTGTCTGAATTTGACTGCGTGGGTTTGCTCCAGTTTCCTCCCACAATCAACACTTGCAGATGATACAATAGTGGGTGGTTTTGCAGATAGTGAAGATGGTTGTGAAAAATTGCAGCAGGATCTTGATCGATTGGCCAGGTGGGCTGAGGAATGGTTGATGGAATTTAATACAGAGAAATGTGAGGTGTTGCATTTTGGGAAGTCTAACATGGGCAGGACCTGTACAGTGAATGGTAGGCCTCTGGGGAGTGTTGTAGAGCAGAGGGATCTAGGAGTGCTGGTGCTAGTGCATGGTTCCTTGAAGGTGGAGTCGTAGGGAGATAGAGTGGTTAAAATGGCTTTTGACACATTGGCATTCATCAGTCAGAGTATTGAGTATAGAAGTTGGGAGGTCATGTTGCCGTTGTATGAGATGTTGGTGAGGCCACATTTAGAGTACTGTGTACAGTTCTGGGCACCATGTTATAGGAAAGCTGTTGTCAAGCTGGAAAGGGTACAGAGAAGATTTACGAGGATGTTGCCAGGACTAGAGGGCCTGAGTCATAGAGTACAAAGATTTTACTTAACAAGTACATTTGAACTATTTGCTTGGCGCATTTTTTCTTTCCTGTAACTCCCATCTATTTTTTAGTGTACAATACAATAAGAAGCGGTCATGTTTAAATGAAGTCAGGACTTCTCTGATTCTTTGTTTTGTGACCAGAATAATATACTGCAGAAAGGCTTTGAAACTAGTGATAAATGGTGCTGCAAGATCTAATCGTGACCACCTCACTCTTCTGATCCTTTGCAACGTTAATTGATGGAGAAAACAGCAACCTCTGCAAAAGAGGCTCTCTGTTTGTTTTTCATTAGCCCTCTTTGTAGTGCGGGCTCTTATTCAACTGGAAAGGCAAAGAAAGACATGCAACTAGGCATTTCTCCTGACTATGAAACTGCTGAATGAGCTGCAGTAGTCTGCTGTACTGTTCACATGGCAACAGTATAAATAGATCCGAAGAGCCAGTCACTCCATCAAGTACAGTTCTGTTTGCTGTGAGCAGGGTCTGATCTCTCGTTCCATTCCTTTCTGCATTCTGTTTCAACTTGTCCCTGTATTCTTATCTGTGTGGACACTCAGTCTAAAGGATATGAAACAGGCATCCGAGTCACAGGCTTTACAAGTCTGCAGAGAGTCATGATTGTACTTTGGATAGAGTATGCTTGCTGCGGGGCAAGGTTGCCGCTGTTGGAAAGCACTTGTTCTTGGTTTTGTTAAGTTGCAGTGGGGAAGCTCAAGGAGAAAAATTATGCCTCTGTACACATAAATTCTGACTTTACTCTTTTTTACTGCCTTGCCCCCACTTTCCCTGTAAACTTTTCCTGTAAACGTTATGGGCCTGTCCCACTTACGCAACTTTTTTGGCGACTTGCCGGCACCTGTCATAGGTCGTTGCAGGTCGCCGAAAATTTTCAACATGTTGAAAATCCAGCGGCGACCAGAACAAGATACAGTCAAGTCAAGTCAAGTCACATTTATTTATATAGCACATTTAAAAAACAACTCTCGTTGGCCAAAGTGCTTTACATTTGTTATAAGAATAGCACAAACAAAACAAACTACATACATACATACATGTTGCCCTCACTCAGAGGACGTCAGGAAAGGCTTGGGAGTATAGATACGTTTTTAGTCTTGACTTAAAAGAGTCGATGGAGGGGGCAGTTCTGATGGGAAAGGGGATGCTGTTCCACAGTCTTGGGTTTGCAACCGCAAAGGCGCGGTCGCCCCTGAGCTTATGCCTAGACCGTGGGATATTCAGCAACCCCAAGTCGGCCGATCTGAGGGGCCTGGAGGTGGAGTGGTTGGTGAGAAGACTTTTTATGTAGGTGGGGGCAAGCCCATTGAGGGCTTTGTAGACATGGAGGAGGATCTTGAAGTTTGTACGGAACCGCACAGGGAGCTAGTGGAGAGAGGCCAGGAACGGGGTGATGTGGTCCCTTTTTCGGGTGCCCGTCAGGAGTCTCGCTGCGGCGTTTTGGACCAGATGCAGGCGGGACAGGGAAGATTGGCTGATGCCAGTGTAAAGGGAGTTGCAGTAATCTAGGCGGGAGGAGATGAATGATCTTTTCGAAGTCATCAAGCTGGAGGAATTGTTTTACTTTAGCTATCGTCCGAAGCCGAAAGAAGCTAGCTTTTACCACGGCATTGACTTGTTTGTCAAATTTCAGTGCTGTGTCAAATATCACGCCAAGGTTTTTGACGTGAGGTTTGAGTAGTGGGGTAAGGCTTCCAAGGCTGCCTGCTATCATTTTGATTGAGTCCGAGGGGCCGAGAAGGATGACCTCAGACTTACTCTCGTTTAGTTGGAGGAAGTTCTGGGCCATCCAACACTTTATATCCTCGAGGCAGTGGGTAAGGTTAAGCAGATTTGATTGTTTTTTGGGCTTCAGGGGGAGATAGAGTTGTGTATCGTCTGCGTAGCAATGGAAGGAAATGCCGTGCCTTTCAATGACTTGGCCTAAGGGGAGCATATACAGGGAGAAGAGAATGGGGCCAAGGATGGATCCTTGTGGAACCTCACAGCAGAGATTTGCTGGGGAGGAGAAAGAGTTGCCTATGTTAGTCGAGGAACTCCTACCTTTGAGGTAGGAGATGAACCAGCTCAGGGCAGTGCCATCAATACCAACCCCATACCGGAGACGGTCAATTAGGATGGTGTGGTCGACAGTATCAAATGCTGCGCTGAGGTCAAGAAGGAGCAGAATTGCACAGTCGCCGGAGTCAACGGTGAGCAGTAGGTCATTGTGTACCTTCAACAAGGCAGACTCTGTGCTATGGTGAGCCCTGAAACCTGATTGGAAAGTTTCCAAGATAGTGTTTGGGTGAAGGTAAGGTATAAGTTGACTTAAAATTACCCTCTCAAGGGCTTTTGAAACTCTTTGTACGACTCTTTGGGCGACTACTCACGACCATACAGGCTCCACCCAGCGACATATCGCCAGGGTGTCAACTGTATGGTCGTGAGTATGGGTCTCCTCAGTCACCCAAAGAGTCGTAGCGTCTTTCTGGTCTGAAAATTTTCGGCGACCTGCAACGACCTATGACGGGTGCTGGCAGTCGCTGAAAAAGTCGGGTAAGTGGGACAGGCCCATGAGAGAACAGAGCACTGGTCAGCATGCTAAGGACAAAGCTTGTTTGTAGTTAAATGTAGAAACAAGTAACTGCAGATGCTGGTTCACAAAAGAAAACACAGAGTGCTGACATAACCCTCCCTCCTTTCCCCATATAGCTCCACCCCCCCCCCCCCCCATTACCCACCTGAAGCCTGGACTTGCACCCATTCTTTCTTATACCTTCTGTCTTTTCCTCTAGCCTTTGTCCAACCATTTGCCTATCAAATATCCCTCCACCCGAAGGTTGGCCTGTTGCCTGTCAGGCTTTATCCTATCCCTCCTCTTTTCCAGCCGCTCACCCCCCATCCCCCCCCCCCCCCCAATCAGTCTGACGAAGAGTTCCGACCTGACACGTCATCTATCCATGTTCTCCTGAGATGCTGCCTGGCCTGCTGAGCAACTCCCAGCGTTCTGCGTCTTCTTATGTTTGCATTATTTTGTTAAACCCAGGGCTTGTAGAACCAAGCACTCAAGTTTGATTCACAGGCCCTGTGCTAGTTACCAGAGACAGACCAGGTGAGCATCTGAGAGACAACAGTCAACTTCATTGCACTAAGGATGAGGAAGAATGAGATGTAACTGTCGGTCCTGTCAATTGTCAGTGAGCCATTACAAATGTCCTGTTTGGAAGTGTATCAAGGGTCTGGATGAAATAAATTCATAAGTTCTAGGAGCAGAATAAGGCCGTTCAGCTCATCAAGTCTACTCTGCCATTCGATCGTGGCTGATCTATCTTTCCCTCTCAACCCCGTTCTCCTGCCTTCTCCCCATAACCCCTGACAAGAGGAGTGACCTTCCTCTGTCTTCCAGATATTTTCTCAACTGTGTCCTCTACTTACAAATTCTCCTGCCGCTAGAGAAAGTTCCTTTTCATTTGATTGGTGACATTCATAATTTTAAACACTTTTCATTAGAAATTTCCCTTATCCACCTGTATAACAAAGAGTGAAATTGTAGCTTCCCGTATTACTCCACAAAGCAGAAGTTCTACTTCCCCAGCACCGTTAGACCAGGGATGAGGAGTTAAAAAAATCTGGTAAAACAAATTCTTCATGCAGTGTCGCTTAGTCATAGAGTGATACAGCATGGAAACAGGTCCTTTGGCCCAACTTGCCCACGCCAGCCAACATGCCCCATCTACACAAGTCGCACTTGGCCTCGTTTGGCCCATATCCCTCTCAAACTGTCCTATCCATGTACCTGTCTACATTTTTAAAAACGTTGCAATTGTACCTGCCTCAACTACCTCCTCCGGCAGCTCATTCCACACACCCACTACCCTTTATGTGAAAAGGTTACCCCTCTGGTTCCTATTAAATCTTTCTCCCCTTCAACTTCACCTTAAACCTATGTCCTCTGGTTCTCAAAGGCTTCAAAAAGTATTTTTCTTGTTGTACGATTGATGTATAATAATGTTGTCACCATAAAGGGTGGCGCAGTGACGCAGCTGGTAGAGTTGCTGCCTCACAGCACCAGAGACCCAGGTTTGATCTTGACCTTGGGTGCTCTCTGTGTGGAGTTTGCACATTCTCCCTTTGACCACATGGCTTTCCTCCCACATCCTAAAGACATGCAGTTTTGAAGGTTAATTGGCCTCTAATGTGTGGAAGTGGGATAACATATTAGTAGTGTGAATAGGTGATTGATGGTCAGGATGGGCCGAAGGGCCTGTTTCCATGTTGTATCTTTCAGTTCAATTCAATTCAATGTAGAATTGTATACACATATCATGGTTCAAAATCACTAGTTAAGATAAAATAGCTGTTAAATAAAGTCACCCAACCTTGTATTTCAATCAGCTTTTATTTGTGTAGCTTACAAGGATAAACTTTAAAGCTGTTCAAGTCGGAATTGTTGTTATGCCAACTGTCATCTGAAAGTAAGGGCAGCCACTTCTAACACGTACTTCTCACATATTACATCCTAACTGCTACTTCAGCTCATCATTGCATCTGTTTAATCTCAACATGGAAGTTAGATTTCCCACTGTGAAAAGCTGTGCAAATATGGCAGAGCAGAATCTTTTTCAAGCAATACTTATAGGGAGATGCAACCTCCCTACAGCTGAGTCTTCTTCTTGTCGAGTCCACACACAAGATTAGAAGTTGTTCAGCCAGAGCTGAACGAACACACTTCTCGGCATCTGCGTACAATGGTGTCTGTCTTGCGCTTCTTGCGCCTGGTGGTGGAAAGATTGGTGGAAACAGGGCCGCGAGGTGAACGCTCTTTCCTTGACCCTTACAGCTGAGTAATGTAAATGGAACTTATTGATGGTCATCTTGGACTTTTACAAAGCAAAGTGTAAATTGTGCAATGTTGAAGCTCAAATCTAGTGAAACAAAAATGTAAAACTGTTGCCTCAATGATGAAAGAGTGAACTTAATGCTTTGCAGCATCTTTCAAAACTTTAGAAGTCCCAAAGCACTATTTAGCTTCTGTAATGTTTGCAAAGTCAATTCTCTTTAAAAATAGATGACATTCATTACGCTCATGAGGAGTCTTTGCTGTATCAGTGAAATGTTAGCATTTACATACTGAAAACTTATAGTAACTAAAGATAGTCAGCCTCCTTAATGGGGCACTTAAATGTGGATGGTTTAGTTTAGCTTCGTTTCTTGCCACGTGTACCGAGATACAGTGAAAAGATTTTTTGCTGCGTTTTATCCAGTCAGCAGAAAGACTGTTATCTTCGGTTTCATCCCAAACTCCAAAGGCTTACAGGTATGTAGGTACATTGGCTTGGTATAAATGCAAAATTGTCCCTGGTGTGTGTTGGATAGTGTTAATGTGCGGGGAACGCTGGTCGGTGCGGTCTCGATGAGCCGATGGGCCTGTTTCCACGCTAAACTAAACTGTACATGATGACAATCCAGCCACCATAAGTGGGATACAGGATAAAGGGAATAATGTTCAGTGCAAGATACCATTCACGATACCCAAAATGTTACCCATTCGTTTTCTCCAGAGATGTTGACTGTCCCGGTGATAATTTTCCATAGTTCTCTCAACTCTGGATCAGTTCCTGTGGATTGAAGGGTAGCCAATGTAACTCCACTTTTTAAGAAAGTAGGGAGAGAGAAAACGGGTAATTATAGACCATTTAGCCTTACATCAGTAGTGGGGAAGATGCTTGAGTCGATTATTAAAGATGTTATAGCAGCGCATTTGGAAAGCAGTGACAGGATCGGTCAAAGTCACCAAGGATTTTTGAAGGGGAAATCCTGCTTGACTAATCGTTTGGGATTTTTTGAGGATGTAACAAGTAGAATGGATAAGGGAGAGCCAGTGGATGTGGTGTATCTGGACTTTCAAAAAGCCTTTGACAAGGTCCCACACAAGAGATTAGTGTGCAAAATTAGAACATGGTTTTGGGGGTAGGGTATTGACATTGATAGAGAACTGGTTGGCAGACAGGAAGCAAAGAGTAATAATTAATGGGTCCTCTTCAGAATGGCAGGCAGTGACTAGTAAGGTGCTGCAAGGCTTGGTGCTGGGACCCCAGTTATTTACAATATAAACGATTTAGACGAGGGAATTTAATGTGACATCTCCAAGTTTGCAGATGACACAAAGCTGGGTGGCAGTGTGAACTGCAATGAGGATGCTATGAGGCTGCAGGGTGTATTGGATAGGTTGGGTGAGTGGGCTGATGCATGGCAGATGCAGTATAATATAGATAGATGTGAGGTTTTCCACTTTGGTGGCAAGAACAGGAAGGCAGATTATTATCTGAATGGTGTCAGATCAGGAAAAGGGAAGGTGCAACGAGACCTGGGTGTCCTTGTACATCAGTCACTGAAAGTAAATATGCAGGTACAGCAGGCAGTGAAGAAAGCTAATGGCATGATGGCCTTCATTGTGAGAGGATTTGAGTTTAGGAGTATGGGGGTCCTACTACAGTTGTACAGGGCCGCACCAGGAGTATTGTGTGCAATTTTGGTCTCCTTCCCGGGATTAATTCCAGGGATGGCGGGAGTGACATATGATGAAAGAATTGGAAAAAATGTTCCCCATGTTGGGGGAGTCCAAAGCCATGAGGTCACAGTTTTAAGAATAAGGGGTAGGCCATTGAGGACTAAGATGAGGAAAAACTTTTTCACCCAGAGAGTTGTGAATCTGTGGAATTCTCTGCCACAGAAGGCAGTGGAGGCCAATTCACTGGATGTTTTCAAGAGAGAGTTAGATTTAGCTCTTAGGGCTAAAGGGATCAGGGGATATGGGGAGAAGGCAGGAACAGGGTACTGATTTTAGATGATCAGCCATGATCATATTGAATAGCAGTGCTGGCTCGAAGGGTCGAACGGCCTACCCCTGCGCCTATTTTTCTATGTTTCTTCTATGTTTCTATTGCTCTAGGAAAATCTGCAGCCCAGAAAACAAATTTCAGTGATACTCATTGATTCAATGATACTTTATTGTCACATGTACCTAGGTACAGTGAAATGCTTTGCTTTGCATACAACCCAGCAAAATCATACAGCAGACCTCACCTAGGCAGCACACAGGAATCGCCATGTTTTTGGTGGCAACAGATCACCAGTGCGATATTTGGTCCAGCATGTCTGTGCCATTCAGAAACGAACCGTTCAGCAAGATCCCACCTTCCCACACTAGGCCTATAGCCCTGCAAGTCATATCACTTCTCACAGATACCGTATGTTTTGAGTGTTTCCAGGACTTTGTATTTCAGATTTCCAGCATCTGCAATTTTTAAATTTTCAATCCAGCATAGCTAATTGCTTTTTACTAAGTAAAAATTTTTCTTGAAATCAGAGAACCCTTAATGGTTCCTAATTAGCTTGGCCATCAATTTATAGATGATGTTATTTCTTTCGGTACAAAGCTTTACTCCAAGTCGTTCTTAAATTTTCAGGATAATTTGCATCCATGCTTCAGTATTAATTTTACGGAATATTTTCCAAGGCACTTGCTGTTCTAAATGAAAACTAGTCCTCTTGTCCTCTGCTTTATTGTTCTGTGGTATTTTCAGCAAATATCTAATTCTCGTGTTATGCACATGTACTTCATAATGCCCTTTCTTGTCAGGTGAAATTATTTATAGAGACACCAGAGACTGCAGATGCTGGAATCTGGTGCAATAAACAATTTGCTGGAGGAACTCAACGGATCGAACGTCATCTTGGCAGCTGGGGGAGGGAAGAAGGATTGTGATGTTTCGGGTCAAGGTCGTTTCAGGTCAAGGCGCTAGGACCTGAAACGTTAACAATTCTCTTCCCCCAGAGATGCTACTGAACCCGCTGAGTTCCTCCAGCAGATTGAAATTATTTATATTTTGACGATCAAATTAGTGGAAGAATTGTTTGTCTTTTTTACATCTAAAAGAACTACTTAGCAGACTCCAGCTAGCCGTGGCTGGGTGCTGAGATTGTAAATTACCCCGTCTTAGGGTTAGAATTTCATTGCTGGAAAACATATATTTAACATTATAATTCCTTCATAATGTTGAATGAAAATTAAGCTAGCTAACTCTCAATATCCATTTGATTAGCACTTGCTTGAGGTGAAATGTTTAATTGGGTGGTAGATCTAAACTGTTGTGGTTCAAGGGCAAGTTTCACCGAAGGAGCATACATATAATATATATGTATAGTGCATCGAGGAATCGGCTGCAATACCACAGAACATTTGGTCAATGTACAGATCTGTTAATAGATATCACCTTTCGTTTTAAGGTTTATTTAGCATTTCAGTACAACTGTGCTACAGGAGTGTAGGAAAGAGATGCAGATGATGGTTTATACTGAAGATAGGTACAGGCTGCTGTAACTCAGTGGGTCAGGCAGCATCTCTGGAGAAAAAGAATAGGTGATGTTTCAGGTCAGAATCCTTCTTCCCAGTTCAGATGAACATGGTGCAAAACCCGTCCCACCTGAAGTTGCACTTCACTGTCATTTTAATTGCTTCAACCACTTAGTGATATCAGTTTCAAAAAGGAGGTATTTACTGAAAAGTATTGCCATACAGCAAGTCATAGAGTCGCACAGCATGGAAATAGGCCCTTTAGCCCAATTAGTCCATGCCGACCAAGATGCCCCATCTAAGTTAGTCCCATTTGCCTGCATTTGGCCCATATTCCTCTAAACCTTTCTTATCCATGTACCTGTCCGAGTGCCTTTTGAATGTTGATATAGTACCTGCCTTGCTACCTTCTCTGACAGCTCATTTCATATACCCACCTCCCTCTGAGTGAAAAGGTTGCCCCTCAATTCCTATTAAATCTTTCCCCTCTCATCTTAGATTCTAGTTCTTGGTTCTCATTCCCTGGAAAAAAAGTCTCTGGACCTGCCATATCTATTGCACTCAGTTTTATATACCTCTATAATATCACCTCTCGGCCTCCTGCATTCCAATGAATAAACTCTGAGCCTTCCCAATCTGGTAACATCCTTGTGAATCCTCTCTCCACTCTTTCCTGCTTAATTACTTTCTATAGCAGGGTATAGCCGATCCAAATGTGATCTCACCAGCATGTCCCAACATCTTTACTCACTTTGTGTCTTTCCGTCTATACTCAATTCCTTGACTGATCAATAGCAACATGCCTTCTTTACCACCCTGTCCACCTGCGACTATGACTTTGCCTCATGTTTTTTGTTTTAGTCAGCACTTCAGTACTTTCTAAAGGGCTTTTCTTTATTTTTTGCATAATGGCTTTGTTTTCGTTTTACACAACCAAAGCAACTTACTGATACAGTTCTGAGTTTGAGGTGCAAAATGTACTTGTGATACAAATGGAATTTTTTCCAATTTATCAGGCTTCATTAGTGAAGATCGATTTGCATTTAAAACGTTGAACTACAGAATTACAAGATTATGAAAGAAAACTAGTTTCCATAATCCATTTTTTATTTTCCTTTAATGACCAACATTTGACAGACAGCATCTCCTTGAGGAAGATTAAATTCTGTTCTTGCAGTAATCCCTCTTGCTGATTTTCCACAATATAAAATAGGTTTATTATGCCTTGTTCTAACTTTATGGATTCTGGGAACACAGACTTTTGGCATCAGTGATATTCCACTGAGAAAATGAATATTTCTATTGTAACTAAAGCACATCGTAACATTGTTCTTTTCTGGTTCCTCAGAAATGTTTAGAAAGGGAGATTAAGTTATATTTTAATTTAATTCATGTTAATATGAAAAAAGTTTACTAATTTAAGTTGCCCAAACTATCCTCTTATAATCCTTCAATATTCTAAGATCCATGTGCTGTCAATTCTGGCCTCTCAGAGAGCATCAAATTATTTTACCTCACCATTGTTTTCAGCTCCTTGAGTCCTAAATTCCATCCACCAATTCCATCCACCAATACATCCAATTAGTTCAAATGGTAATTGTACCCGCATCAGACAGCGTTAAGAAATTCTCCGTGAATATCTTCAGTAATACTTGAAGGTCAAAACATGATTGGTGACACATCGTGTTAATGCGATGCTAATAGAGACATTTAACAAACGCTCAACAGTGACACCCCCACTGTCTCGGGGAAAGTGGAGATTTTAATAGATTTTTTTTCACCGAATTTCAAAATCTGGATTATAAAACATGGGAGGGATTGTCCCCCACCTCTCAAAACATGGGAGGGATGTGTCTCCCCCATTCCCCCCCCCTGGGATTTCTGCCCATGTTAGAACTTGTCTATTACATTGCCTGTACTAATGTAATTACCCTTTGATCACCTGCACTAAGCCTCTTGAGCCATACTGGGCGGCACGGTGGCGCACCAGTAGAGCTGCTGCCTCACAACACCAGAGACCCGGGTTCGATGCTCACTACGGGTGCTGACTGTATGGAGTTTGTACCTTCTCCCTGTGACCGTGTGGGTGTCCTCCGGGTGCTCCAGTTTCCTCCCACACTCCAAAGACGTACACGTTTGTAGGATAATTACCTTCAGTAAAATTGTAAATTGTCCCTAGTGTGTAGGAAAGTGTTAGTGTACGGGGTGATCGCTGGTCGGGGTGGATTTGGTGGGCCAAAGGGCTTATTTCCATGCTGTAGCTTTAGGGCTAATGGAATCAAGGGATATGGGGGGGAAAGCAGGAAAGGGGTACTGATTTTGGATGATCAGCCATAATCATATTGAATGGCGGTGCTGGCTCGAAGGGCCGAATGGCCTACTCCTGCACCTATCTTCTATGTTTGTATATATCTATCTTTAAAGTCTAAACCACACTCTGAAACTCTACCTCAGCATCAAACTACTTTGGGCTCTGTATAAGGTTGCATCATGTACTTTTCTTGCACTGTTATGGTCTGGCTACTTAGTAGAACTAATCATTATTATATTATTATTTAATGTATATTTATTTGTTGCGTTGTTCTGTTAATGTGCCTGTAAAGCTGCAGCTAAGTAAGAGTTTCAGTGTTCCATTCCTGGTGCACATCACCCTTGACACCCTTAAACACTCTTGACTCTTAATATTTCCTCTTTGGGCTCAGCATCAAATTATGTATGGTGTACTCCTGTAAATAACTTGGGGATATTTTACAACATTGTACAGGAGGCACCGTGACTCAGCTCGTAGAGCCACTGCCCGTAATGGCGCCAGAGGCATAGGTTCAGTCCTTGTATGTGTGGAGTTTGCACATTCTCGTTGTGACTGCATGAGCCATATTTAGAGTATTGTGTATGGTTTTGTTTGTTGAATTATGGGAAGGATGTGATGGGTTTAGAGAGGTTTACCAGCATATCGCCTGGATTAAAAGGTATAATCTATTAGGCGAGATTGGTGATGGGTGACCTGATAGAAGTAGATACAATTATGAGAGGCATAGATAGGGTAGACAGTCAGAATCTCTTTCCCAGGGTGGAAATGACAAAGACTAGAGGCGAGAGCTTACAGGTGAGAGGGGAAATGTGTTAAGGAATGTGTGGGGTGATTCTTGGTGGATCAGTGGTGGATGCCTGGAAAGGGCTGCTACGGGAGCTGGTAAAACCAAGAGTCAAGAGAGTTTATTGTCAACCAGATATGATAATGAAGAGGCATTCGGACAGGCAGGGAATGGAGGGATTTTGATCATCTACAGGCATATAGAGTCTTACAGCGTGGAAACAAGCCCTTTGGCCCAACTTGCCCACTCTGGCCAACTTGTCCCATCTACACGAGTCCCATCTGCCTGCATTTGGCCCATATCCTGCTAAACATGTCCTATCCATGTACTTGTTCAAATGCTTCTTAAACATTGCGATAGTACCTTCCACAACTACCTCCTCCGGCAATTCGTTCCATACGCCTACCGCTCTTTGCGTGAAAAAATACCCCTCAGGTTCCTATTAAATCTTTCCCCACTCACCTTAAACCTATGTCCTCTGGTTCTCAATTCCCTTACTCTAGGCAAGAGACTCTGTGCATCTACCCGATCTATTCCTTTCATATGGGATTAATTTAAATTGGATAATGGTCAGCGCAGACATTATGGGTCAAAGGATCTGTTCCTGTGCTGTGCTGTTCTGTTCCAACATAAATCAACTCTTATTTCCTTTGGATCATTGTCCAGTGAGCAATATTGGAACGGCATAATTGTGGTCATTAAACTGGAGTAGACTCAGTTGTAATGACTAGCAGGCCAATAATCTGATGACATTCATCATCATAGAGGATTATTTATGACCAATTGCTCAATTATCTTGTAAGAAAGACTGTATACAAAACACTAAAGTAAGAAGATAAAACATCAAGATATTTTTGAGTTGCTTTTCATTACTTTAATTTTATAATAAAAGCAGGAAGTCAGATAATTAGTACAAAATCAGACTGTGGTAGCCACCTGATGCACTGACTTACAATTTTTGAATGTTTAGAATTTGTCTGGCACATTGTTTTGTCATGGGATTAAGGCGAGGATCCAAAGACATGAAATCATTATTTATATGAAGATCTTGTCACAATCCTCAGCACTATAATTTTTCAAAAATTGGCAGGCATGCTGAGAATCTAAAAAAAAATGCACAGGAATAAAGTGTTGCTTTGAGATTCATATTAAATTAAAGGAAGGCAGGATGAACTTAATATCGTACTTAAAGATAGACACAAAATGCTGGAGTAACTCAGCGGGACAGGCAGCATCCCTGGAGAGAAGGAATGGGTGATGTTTTGGATCACTTCAGACTGAGAGTAAGGGGAGAGGGAGACTAGAGATATGGAAGGGTAAGGTGTGAAAACGGCAGATCAAAGCTCCACTGCACATTTCATAGAGCTGGAACTCATCAAATTTCAAATGTTCCATTCTCTTGTCAATTCGAGTTTAGCTCTCCAACAATTTTCTTTGTTTCAAAGTCGCTCTTAAACCGTGAGCCTTCAGTCATTTTGCTACAGCCAAAGGTCAGATTTTTTTATGTTGTTGTGCAATTTCTGTTTGCTTTGTACTTGATATGAAAGGTGATGGTTCCAAAGTTATTGTTGCAAAAAATAGTCAAAATGAGCTATGACTAATTCTAAGCTCTTCAAGATAAATCCCTCAGCAGTTATAGAAACATGGTTAGCCTCGGGAAAGACTCTGAACTGAGCGTGTTTGACTTTAAGCCAAAACCTCTCTGAAGCATGTCTGAAGGCAAGAACCAGATTAAGAATGCCGTGATTTAAACTAAATTCCCATCACTCCCTCTGCAGTGATAATGGGACTGAAGATTAAAACCACTGGAACATATATCATTTGTAATCTAATATAATTGACTTGAGCTTAAACAGAGTTCAATATAAAATGGAAACTGGTAACTAATGAAAGCAAGATAAATATGTAGTGCATACCACAGATAAATATGTAGTGCAGCTGTGTAGTTACCAATGTTGAATCATCATTGGTAACATGTCCTTGGAATTCTGTTGGGAAAGCCCTTGAGGGGCTATTCGTACCTATTCTGTAGAGGCATTTGGCAAGCTTTATATTTAAAGAAAACAGTGCTTTAGCATGGTTGTTAATCCACTTGGCCAGAACTGTGAAAGGGCATTAGTCTGCAAAAGGCTAATTATGGGTTGAATTCTCTGGTAATCTCCTGGGAGGTGGAAATAATAGCCAAGTGAGGCTTGGCTTCACATGTAGTAGTACTCTTGCAGCCAAAATCAGAATTACTTTGTTTTCTCGGCCATGTAACTTGCCTGTGGAGGGAAGTCATGAGCAAACTGCTTATAAATGTGGAACAGGAGATGTTGAGTGTGACATGGGTGAGGTCAGAGCGATTGTTTTGGTTCAAAATGAATAGCAAGAGAAACTATAATTCTGTTTTAAAAGTGATTCTGTTCAAGTATATAAATTTATAGTACAGGTGGAAAAATAATCATTGGACATGAGATTTGTTGCAGGAGTTCTTTAGGACGGAACCCTGAGTTTGACAACTGCCTCCTCAATGGACTTACCTCCATTATAAAGTCAGATGTAGAATGATGGTCACAGAGTGTTCAACATCATTTACAATTGCTCCCGGCGTGAAGTCATGTCCAATTCAGCCATAACTAAATTAGTCATATTTGACCAAAATAAGACTTGGACATGCCAACATCCCCAATATTTACAGGGATCACCTTAGTCCAAAAAAATGTAGAGGCAGCAGAACTAGTGCATCGAGGAGAGAGTTTTGAACCTGTACAAGGAACATCCTACTAGAGAGAGTTCATATTGGACCTAATCTTCGGTACACTAGCTGGGCAAGTAGTTGTAGTATCTGTCGGTATCTTGGGGATGAGTGGCCATAACTCTGTGAGTTTCAAGGCATTAATGGAAAGCGATGAGGATGGTTCAGAGATTAAGATCGTAAAAGGGGAGAGGTGAAGGCTGATTTTAATATCATAAAACAGGACCTGGAAAAATAGGTTGTGAGCAGCTACTTAAGGGTAAATCTACACCTGGTAAATGGGAGCTTTTAAAAAGTGAAGTCGCATGTTCAGGGCCAAAGTGTTCCTGTGAGGATGAAAAGAAATGAAAGCAAATCCAGGGAATGCTGGATATCAAGAAGTTATTGAACATTTGGAAAGAAACAAAGGGAAGAGCATGCCCGGTATAGAATACTTAAATACTTAAAACAGTGAGACCCGGGGGTGGGGGATGGAGGAATGGCTTAGAAACATAGAAAAATAGGTGCAGGAGTAGGCCATTTGGCCCTTTGAGCCAGTACCGCCATTTAATATGATCATGGCTGTTCATCTAAAATCAGTACCCCGTTCCTATTTTTTCCCCATATCCCTTGATCCCTTTAGCCCTAAGATCTAAATCTAACTCTCTCTTGAAAACATCCAGTGAATTGGCCTCCATTGCCTTCTGTGGCAGAGAATTCCACAGATTCACAATTCTCTGGGTGAAAAAAAAAATCCTCATCTCAGTCCTAAATGGCCTACCCCTTATTCTTAAACTGTGGCCCTGGTTCTGGACTCCCTCAACATCGAGAACATTTTCCTGCATCTAGCCTGTCCAATCCTGTAAGAATTTTATATGTTTCTATAAGATCTCCTCTCATCCTTCTAAATTCAAGTGAATAAAAGCTCAGTCGCCCCATTCTTTCATCACACGTCAGTCCCGCCATCCCGGGAATTAACCTGGTGAACCTGTGCTACACTCCCTCAATAGTAATAATGTCCTTCCTCAAATTAGGAGACCAAAATTGCACACAATACTCCAGGTCAGGTCCCACCAGGGCCCTGTACAACTGCAGTAGGACCTCCTTACTCCTAAACTCAAATCCTCTCGCAATGAAGGCCAACATGCCATTAGCTTTCTTCACTGCCTTTTGTACCTGCATACTTACTTTCAGTGACTGATGTACAAGCACACCCAGGTCTCGTTGCACCTCCCCTTTTCCTAATCTGACACCATTCAGATAATATTCAGATAAGTGTGGACAAAAGGAGAACAAGATTGAGTCAAGGTATGAGGAAATGTGTTCACAGATCTCATAACGTCAGGAGATCTGCCCTCCACAGCCTCAAATTATTGTTCACCATCCCTATTTTACAGGACTGCCCTTGCAGGCCGGTGTTTCTGCCTGCTCTTGCCCCACTAAACTTATCTCCTCATATCTTGACTCTATCTTGATCTGTCCACCCCTCCTCTGCTGGATCCATCTGTCACGTACCAGTTTTTTCTGTTATCACTCCTGGGAAATGACGGGACATTTTATGATGTCAAGTCAAGTCAAGTCACATTTATTTATATAGCACATTTAAAAAACAACTCTCGTTAACCAAAGTGCTTTACATTTGTTATAAGAATAGTATAAACAAACAAACTACATACATATATACATATAGCCCTCGCTCAGAGGACGTCAGGAAAGGCTTGGGAGTACAGATACGTTTTTAGTCTAGACTTAAAGGAGTCGATGGAGGGGGCAGTTCTGATGGGAAGGGGGATGCTGTTCCACAGTCTAGGAGCTGCAATCGCAAACGCGTGGTCGCCCCTGAGCTTATGCCTAGACCGGGGGACATTCAACAACCCCAAGTCGGCCGATCTGAGGGACCTGGAGGTGGTGTGGTGAGTGAGAAGACTTTTAATGTAGGTGGGTGCAAGCCCATTGAGGGCTTTGTAGACATGGAGGAGGGTCTTGAAATGTATACGGAACCGCACAGGGAGCCAGTGGAGAGAGGCCAGGATTGGGGTGATGTGGTCCCTTTTTCGGGTGCCCGTCAGGAGTCTAGCTGCGGCGTTTTGGACCAGTTGCAGGCGGGACAGGGAAGATTGGCTGATGCCAGTGTAAAGGGAGTTGCAGTAATCTAGGCGGGAGGAGATAAATGTGTGGATGATCTTTTCGAGGTCATCAAGCTGGAGGAATTGTTTTATTTTAGCTATCGTCTGAAGCTGAAAGAAGCTAGCTTTTACCACGGCATTGATTTGTTTGTCAAATTTCAGTGCTGCGTCAAATATCACGCCAAGGTTTTTGACGTGAGGTTTGAGTAGTGGGGTAAGGCTTCCAAGGCTGCCTGCTATCATTTTGATTGAGTCCGAGGGGCCGAGAAGGATGACCTCAGACTTACTCTTGTTTAGTTGGAGGAAGTTCTGGGCCATCCAACACTTTATATCCTCGAGGCAGCGGGTAAGGTTAAGCAGATTTGATTGGTTTTTGGGCTTCAGGGGGAGATAGAGTTGTGTATCATCTGCGTAGCAATGGAAAGAAATGCCGTGCCTTTCAATGACTTGGCCTAAGGGGAGCATATACAGGGAGAAGAGAATGGGGCCAAGGATGGAACGTTGTGGAACCCCACAGCAGAGACTAGCTGGGGAGGAGAAAGAGTTGCCTATGTTAGTGGAGAAACTCCTACCTTTGAGGTAGGAGATGAACCAGCTCAGGGCAGTGCCATCAATACCAACCCCGTACTGGAGACGGTCAATTAGGATGGAGTGGTCGACAGTATCAAATGCTGAGCTGAGGTCGAGAAGGAGCAGGATTGCACAGTCACCGGAGTCAACGGTGAGCAGTCAGTCATTATGTACCTTCAACAAGGCAGACTCTGTGCTGTGGTGAGCCCTGAAACCTGATTGGAAAGTTTCCAAGATAGTATTTTGATGAAGGTAAGGCATAAGTTGACATAAAATTACTTTTTCAAGGGCTTTTGAGAGGAAAGGCAGTTTAGAAATGGGTCTGTACTTGCTTGGCAAGGTGGGGTCGAGGTTAGTTTTTTTCAGGAGTGGCTGGACCACCGCATGCTTGAAGCAGGTAGGTACAGTGCCAGTGGCCAGAGAACTGTTGAAGATGGCGAGGATGTTGGGACCGGCTGTTGTAATGATGTCCTTCAGGAGGGCAGAGGGGACAGTGTCGAGGGAGCAGGTAGTAGGTTTCATGGTGGTGATCAGTTTTGCAAGGGAGGGTAGAGTAATGCGTTGGAAACAATCTAATTTTGAAGAACAGACCAATGAGACAGCCAGGTCACGTGTGGGAGGGGAAATATTAGTTCTTATGTTCTTTACCTTGCTGGTGAAAATGTAGTATATTCCTCGCACTTAGCAGGGGACCCAGTTAAGCTGGTGCTGGGTGATGTCAGAAAAGATGCATAAATTCTAGTTGCTGTTCTTGGTTTTGAGAGATGCAAGATTTTGATTGCACACATACACAGAACTGTATTCAATCAAATCTGGAAGTTTTCAAATTTCTCAGCATCAGCAGAATGTTACCCTTTAATCTTTCTACTGGTAACAATCGATCCGGATATGATCTGGACCTTGCTGTTTAATTAATTAAGTGCAGAATGAAAACAACAATTATTATTAGTTCATGGAAGATCTCTCAACAGCTTCTATTACACTAATACACTACTAAACGGTATATGCTTGCAGTCTTTGCAGAAAACAGCTTTACTTCATTTATAATGGAATTATTCTCGGTATTCTTGCCAGAGTTCTATGCACCAGTCCAAGTAGTTATATAATAATTAAGTAAGTAATAATGACAAAACTACTGAATTGTTGTAAAAATCAATCTACTCATTTATGTTCTTCTAGAAAGGAACTCTGCCATCTTGGCTTGTATGTAACATAGGAATGTGATTGACTCTAAATAACTATCTGTAATGTCTGAAAAGCCTATCATTTCAAGAACAAATAGGACTGGGCAATAAATGTTGGGCCAAATCAGATCCTTTGAGAAGACAAACTAAAAAATGAACTTTTGTTCCCTTGTTTGATGGTGATGTGGTAGAACTTTAATTTTACAATTCCCAGCACTTCTGTACAGTAGAGAAAATCATTGGCTCGAACAAGTTCTGTTTCTTCGGTTGGGTAGGAAGGAACTGCAGATGCTGGTTTACAACTAAGATAGACACAAGTGTGCTGGAGTAACTCAGCGGGCCAGGCAGCATCTCTGGAGACAAAGAAAAACATGTCTGAAGAAACATCCCGACCCAAAACATCACCCATCCTTTTTCTCCAGAGATGTTGCCTGACCCGCTGAGATACACCAGCATTTTGTATCTATCTCTGTTTCTTTGGTTGCTGTGTTTTTCTTTTTAATGATAAATGATAGAATATAAAAGTATTATACAAGGATGGATGCTTACATTTAAAATGAGAAGTTAATTATGTTAATGTGACAGATGTTAATGTTAGGTGGACAAAAACGCTGGGGGATCTCAGCGGGTGAGGCAGCATCTACGGTGAGAAGAAATAGGCGAAGTTTCAGGTCGAGACCCTCTCGAGCCGAAACGTCGCCTATTTCCTTCGCTCCATAGATGCTGCCTCACCCGCTGAGTTCCTCCAGCATTTTTGTCTACCTTCGATTTTTCCAGCATCTGCAGTTCTTTCTTAAACACTAATGTTCATGTTAATGCTCCGGAACCATTCTGTTGCAAACTTCGCGCCTGCAACTCCAACTCGTCTTGTGCGATGGAACAGGAAATGGACTGTGATAAAACTAAATGTACCTAGCTCATTGTACATGAAAAGAAATGGGCTCTGAGGGCTAAAATCAGCACGCATTTAACCTAATATGAAGGACGGAACTGCAGATGCTGATTTAAACCGAAGATAGACACAAAAAGCTGAGATAACTCGGGTCAGACAGCATCTCTGGAGAATCGGCGATGTTTTGGGTTGAGATCCCTCTTCAGACTCTTCTGAAGAAGGGTCTCGACCCGCAAAACATCACCTCTTCCTTTTCTCCAGAGGTGCTGTCTGAACCGCTGAGTTACTCCAGCTTTTATGTCTATCTTTGCATTTAACCTAAGTTGGAAAGTAAACTTTTTTTTAAATTCTGTTTTGTTTTTGACACAACTGAATAAAATGTGACAGTCAAAGCAGATTTTAAATCCTAAATAAAGGTGCGAGGATTGTTAATAAATAATTATTCTGATGCTCACTGTATCAAAATGCTCACTGTACAAAAAAGTTCATCTCAACACGTTAAACTGTACAAATTGAAGTCAGATTTTTGTTGTTGCAGGAATTATGCATTTTCTGAAAGAGGCTGTTTTCTTTCTTGTTTTAAAACTAGGAAGTAACAGGCTTGTTGTATGATTCAACAGTGTGCTTTGCAACGGTCATGAACAGTCTAGATACATTTTTGAAGGCCTGTTTAAAAGTATTTGTGTAAGCATATGTGACGTATCTATTTTGTAGCCTCCAAGAGGTACAGCAGCAAACCATTTGAACGGTTAGATTTTCTTTTCCTTTTTATAAATTTGGCCCATTTAAAAAAAGAACTCAGTGAACTGATGGGGTTTAAGGTTAAACAACAATAGGTTGATCCCAGCTAACGTTTTGTTATGCAACTATCGGCTTACTGCAGCCATCTGTACTGATCTGTTAATGCGCTTGAGTTTGGAAAAGGCTTTGCGTCCCTCTGTGCTCCAGTGCTCCCCACAGATCATAAGCAAGTCCTCCTATAGGGCAGTCCCAAAGTCTTTAGCTTCTCTGTTTACACAAGCAAATCCCATTGTCCGCGACAGACTGAGAGCAGATTATCTAGTGCACTACTTGGACCTATCCCTGTAGTTTACTTCTCCTTCAGTGTCTGTTTTCAGGAAGCCATGGAGCACATCTCTTCCCCTCCAGAGGGAAATGTACAGAGAGCAGTACTTTCACTGCTAGGCTGCTTTCATTCAAAGACTATCAGGATAGTGCAGACTATAAACAGCACAGCAGTCTCTTAATGGGAGTCAGTGATAATGCAGATGTGCCATCTGTAGCCTCCAAGAGGTAACCTTGGCCTCTTTGTTGTCCTCCTTGTTTCCTATTATTTCTGCGCTAATTCAATTTTCATACAAAGGCCTGAACATATTTTCGTTGGTGTATGATTTTTCATTTTTTTAAATCCAGAGTGGTTTAAAATGACATCTGTTCTGCTATTTATACAGTGGCAGATTGTGGTATGATCTGCAAAAAAAACACAATAATTAAACTTCATTGACTGCACGTTGATATAGAGAGCCATGGAGTAAAATTGTGAATTCTTCTTTACAGTTTTGCTAAAATTGTAAAGCAAAAATTAATAGCAAAAATAAATCCTTTTGGGTCCACTTTGATTACTAATTTTATTTTGTTTGTGAGAAATTGGTACTAAATGTAAAAGCAACTGTGGAATGAGATGATTAAATGTTTGGTGAGGCCAAGGCCGGGATATTGTAAGAAAACAAAAAAAAGGAATTATTTCATTCTAAAAGCAGCTGAATGTTACGTATCCACTTTATATTGGAACCTATGCTTGTTAGGACTTTAGCTTTATATGCACCTTAATCCTCCTCCTCCTACAACCAACCTTTCTTTGTATACTGAAGGTTAAAGCAGCTGTTTGAGCTGTGTTTTCATGCACAGCTAGCTTTAAGCACAATAGCTGTTTTTGTCGTTTAATTCCATGACCATTGTTCTAGTTTGTCGTTGCTAGATTGTGCTGGTAAATCTGACAGCAACAAAATCTAACATCGTCAATGATTATTAATCAAATCACGTATGACCAGACTCATTAAGTTAAATGTATTTGTCCTGGATCCCTTTTAAGAAACTCTTTGGTAAGTACGATAGTCTGAAGTCAAATACAGTGAATAACACCATTTGCAAGCAAGGTAGATTCATCTTCTTTCAGTAAAATTGTTCCACTTGATGGTTTCTTCACTAAAAGAGAAGGATTTTCTTGCCTTCTATACCTGTGAAATACAGCATCACATCCTGTGACGACCAAGTTTCTGTCTGTTTTGGATTCTTCAATGAAATATCCTTTGCACCTTCAAACAAATGGTAAACTATTTCTCTTGTGTGGTTGGTAACATGTGAATTTTTTTAAACCAGGAAAAGGTGGAATGCAGTAAATTCATTTAAACCAATGAATGTTCTAGGATTAGACAATTTGCACGAATGTAAGATTGGAATTCATGTTCCTGCACTCAACCCAACGGCAATAATGATATACAAAGCTCATTAAGGTCACACATTTAGCCGTACATTGGTTAACTCATGAATCATTCTCCATATCCATTCTTGTGACATTAGTGACCATGTACCTTGTGACTGTAAACTGTCACAGAATGCTTGGCATGCCTGTAATGTTGATGATGTACAGTTAACACATTGGCAGGTGGCCAGATTGATGTTGGGAGTGGCATTGTGCAATTCCACTAACCTCTTAAAGAGGTGCGTTTATGTTCTCTGTCAGTCTTAACCATGTATCTTTAGTGGAAATATCAACTGGGATGGATGCACAGTAGATTTAACCAAGCTTCATGGCACTGCAAGTCTGAAGAAGGGTTCCGACCCGAAACGTCACCTATTCTTTTTCTCCAGAGATGCTGCTTGACACGCTTAGTTACTCCAGCATTTTGTGCCTATCTTCGGTGCAGTTCCTTACTAAACTGCAAAGTTATTGTTAGATAGAAGGTAACTCTTGTGAATTACAGACAATCGTAGACCTGTTGGGGCCAAATGGCCCCTCTCTATGCTGCTTCGTAGAGTCTAAATTCGTAGAGTCATACACAGAAATAGGATCCTAAGCCCACTAAACCCATGCCAACCATCAAATGCACATCTACACTAATCCCATTTACCAGCAGTTAGTGCATAGTATTTTATGCATTTCTGATTCAAGTACCTCTATACTCTTAAGTACTGTGTGAATACCTTCCTCCACCACACATGGGCAATGCGTTCCAGATTCCGGCCACTTCCGGGTAAAAATATTTTTGCTCAGATTCCCTACCTTAAACCTATGCCCTCTGGTTTTAGACACCACTGCTATGAGGAAAAATGTCTAACTATTTACCTAATCTATGGCCCTCATAATTTTGCATACCTCAGTCAGGTCATTCCGCAGCCATCTCTACTTCAAAGAAAATAATCCCAGTCTCTCCTCAAAAAATATCCTTTATCTTTGCACTGTGGATAGCATGATTGTAATCATGTATAGTTTTTTTTTAACTGGATAGCACGCAGACAAAAGCTTTTCACATGACAACAGTAGTAAACCAAACTAAGCTGAAATGCTCCATTCCATGGATCTTCATGACGAATCTCCTCCACACTTTCTTATGCAATCGTGTCAATGCAATCATGTCCATCCAATGGACAACTGTGGACAGTACTCCAGCTCTAGCCTAACTAGTATGTTATATATTTCTATCATAACCTCCATGACCATGTATTCTATTCACCAGCTAATGAGGGCAAGTATCACATTTTGCCACCTTCACCATCTTATCTTACCATGCTGCCACCTTTAGGTGTCGATGGACTTGTCATAAATGTCCCCATGTTCTCCAATGCTACCTATTAATCTTGTGTGTCCTTGCCCTTATGAGATCTCTCCGAGTGCATTTCTTCGTACTTATCAGCATTAAATTCCAATTGTCATTGCTCTGCCTATCTAACCAACTGATCAATGTCCTCCAACTATCCATGAGTATCTCCTTCCAATGAACATTCAGCAAATGTTGTCTTTTGCGAATTTATTAATATTGTCTTACCCTGTTTCTTCCCAGAAGTGTAAGGAAGATTCGTTACCTGCTTTCTGAAAGGTTTTTTTTGCATTAATATCTTTCCTTTTGCAATGTTGTCACTGAATTGGGGATGATCAGCCATGATCACATTGAATGGCGGTGCTGGCTCAAAAGGTCGAATGGCCTACTCCTGCACCTATTGTCTATTGAATTGTAGAACTTGTGTGCGATTCATGAATAATTGATGTTTTTGTGTGTTGTCTGAGTCGATGTGCCTGTGATGCTGTTGCAAGCAAGAATTGCATTGCACCTATACTGCACCGTACTTGTGTATTTGATAGTAAACACAACTTGACTTACTTGTTGTAGGGCTTAACAAGGCAAATGCTGGTGTTAATAACATTCAAATGGGTGTGAAACATTGGAGTGCAAAATCTGCCCACACCATATTCTCTGGATAGTCTGAGATAAAGAATTGTGGCCTGTATGATATTTTACTCCAGCAAAGAAGGGCAAAGTTTAAAGGAGATGTGTGGGCGAGGTTTTTTTACACAGTGGTGGATGCCTGGAACACGCTGCCAGGAGTGGCGGTGGAGGCAGATACGATCATGACATTTGATATGCAGGGACAGGAGGGATATGGATCACGTGCAGGCATTGGAGATTAGTTTAATTTGTCATCAGAGGGGGCCGAAGGGCCTGTTCCTGTGCTGTAATGTTCCATGTTCTAAATAAATTGTGCCTCGCATATAGTTGCTGCTGCTAGCATGTGTGGAGAAGAGAAGCGGTAAATGTCTTCAGGAAAGAAAATCCATTTTTTAAAACAACAAAATACTTCAGAGGCCAGAAGTCTTAAATAAAATAGAAAGTAAAGGAAAATATCAGATGGTGAGAGGGAATAACAAAAACGTATCTATTTCATCATGAAAAAGGCCTTATCTCATAGTCAGCACAGTCATCACGAGCCTAAGAGCCTGTTCCTGTGTTGTATTGTTCCCTGGTCTATGAACTGATTTTGAGAGAATCAATTCCCCAATGAATTTCTGTCTTTTCATTCTACCCCTTCTCTCCTTGATGATCACCCCTTGATGATACCTTAAATAGGGGGGAAAGTGCATTTGTGCCTTTTAGGACTTCAGGATATCCCAAGTTACTTTACAGCCCATGAAGTACTGTCAATATGTCCTCTTGATTTTTGGATGATGTTGCTTCTGATGGTTATTAACAGATGCTTGCTTATAGCACAAAGCTGGCCTCTCTTCGAAAATACAGTGACTACACTAAGACAAAGGGTCCGGACATGAAATGTCATCTGTCCTTTTCCCTCCACAGATGATGCCTGACTCACTGAGTTCCTCCAACACTGTTTTTGCTTGAGATTCCAGCATCTGCGGTGTCTTGCGTTTGCACTGAGATATTGCCCCATCTAGTGGCGTTGATGATGATTAGTAACTCGCTCCATGAACTGGATAATTTGACTGAAGAAATATTGTGGATTTTTGTTGATCAGTTAGTTTGGACTTAAATGTTTCATGCAGAGCTGAGGGTTATCTTTACCCCGAATTTGAAAATGATGTATTAATTGAATTCTTGGGATATTTTACTGGACAAAGATGCATGATCACTCCCTCTCTTTTCTAAACCTGCAAGTATTTAGAAGTGACATCCAGCAACTGCGTATGAACAAAGAGAGCTTTGCTCGATGAAAGAGTGGTTATTATTACTCGAGTCCGAACACAAAGCAGAATTGATAATGCATAGAGGAATGCCAAATGATAGATGAGCATTGCTCTTTCAGATAGATAGATGGCTTTCAGTTTGGACAGTTTGCGCCTCAGACGAAAATGCTCATTAGTGGTCTGGTCGTTAGTTCAACGTGGGAATGATCATTTATTTAAATCAATCCAAGGGCCAGAATGTAGGTAAATTGGCGTCTATATGTCCATGGTGTTGGTGCACTTTGTTTGTTCAGACCCATTGCGATCAGCTGTGCTGTCATCCGGCGTCACTGCACCCTAAGTAGTTTTGCTGCAGGGCAGCTGGGATGGTCTATCCCGGCAGATGTCCCATTCACTTCGTTCACTGGTGGTCGGAAGCTTGTTTACTGTTGCTATGGCAGCCTTGGTTGTCATGGCAACAGCACTACTGCTGCCGCTGCATAGTGGGTGACATTGAATATAGTTATAAAAAGATATTTTTTTCTCTTGCCTGAATGTGCCATCTGTTTGAGATTATTTGTCAACTGACAGAACAGTGTACGTAAAGACTCACATTGTTTCTGTAATGGACATCGACGTGATTTTAGCCTGAACAGAGAATTAACAGGTGCTGATGCAGAATTTGTTGTGCGGATTAAGTTCCTTTTTTGCTGCTGCAGTCTGAATGCTGATATTATCAGTGCCGCTTTCAATGAATATTCCCATTGGCACTGATGGATGAATAATAAGAGCATGTGTGCATTTACAGGACTTGCAAGCAAAGTGGGGGTTGGGGATGGAGAACTCAACCCTCCAGTCACATTTATGTTTTATTTCTTATTTGAGTGCTGGGTGATAGTACTGAATAACGTGCAAAACTGAGGAATAAAATAGTTTTAGAAGAAGAATGAAAGGAACTCTAAATTGTAAGATCATAAACATGGGACAATAAGAAACTGAGAGCAGATGCATTTCTAAAGACAGGCCATGTTGCAGACAAAAGGCATGAATATATTCACAAGTCCAGGTGAGTTTAACATTAATTGACCACACCTGGTGAACAGGGGGCACTTATATGAAGTATATTAGAGACATGGAAAATATGAATGTGGGAATAAAAGGCAGCAGGAGGCTTCCAAACTACTTCCCTCCCTTAAACAAAGGTGAAAAGGATTGAAAAAATAACTGGAAATGTTTTCATAGTTTCACTGGATATATATAGAGAGAGGTTGTTTCCACCATAAGTGAATCAGTGAGAGGAATATAGGCTGTGAATGATCACTTTATCATTGACAAGGAAGTTAGAGAAACACATTCACAAAGAGGGCAATTGGCTAGCCAACTTTAGACTTTACTTTAAACTTTAGAGATACTGAAACAGCACAGAAACAGGCCCTTCAACCTACTGAATCCGTGCCGAGCAGCTAACACTATCCTACACACTAGGACAATTTACAATTTTACCGAAGCTAACTTACAAACCTGTATGCCTTTGGAGTGTGGGAGGAAACCGGAGCACCCGGAGAAAACACATACTGTGTTTTCTTGAACATAGCAATGTGGATGAATATTTACTTGTCTGGTTCCTGGGATTGTGGATCTGTCTTATGAAGAGAGACTGAGTAGCTGGGGCTCTATGCTCTTGAGTTAGGAATAATGATACATATAGAATACTTACAAGGATTGGCAGGGTAAATGCAGTGAGGATCTTTTCTCTATCTAAGGATTCTCAAACTGGGGGGTCACAGTCTCAAAGCGAATAGGTCATTCTGGACTGAAATGAGAAATTTCGTCACTCGGGCAAGTGAATCATTATACTTTTATACATCAGAGGGCTGTAAAGACTCAGTCTACTAATGCATTCAGAACAGAGATCAATGACTTTCTGGATATTATAGAACTCAAAGAATATGGGGGAAGGCAGGAAAATGTTGAGATAGCAGATCCACCACAATCTTGAGGAGGAGAAAACTCAAAGGGCTGAACAAATGGTCAATTTCACATCCTCTTTCTAATCTTATTTCATTATGACTTAAAAGCAATTCCCATTTGCAAAAGAGTTCTAAAAACTGGTTACTAAATTCACTTGTGAAACATCCAGTTCTTGAAAACCGTGACCAAATCACTTGCGACCTTCTAAATGCCATTTTTTGAATAATACATAACTCAAATACGTAATTTAGCCCTTGGAGACCAGGTACCTTTCCAGTAAATCTAGGCTGCACTTCCTCCAAGGTCAATATATTGTTCAATGCTTAATTATGATGCCCTTAATGAATGAATAGTCTGCCAATAGATCCACATGAACTGTCGGATTGCTATCAGTGCCTGCTGATCCATACTCTTGCTTGAGTTAATGCCTTCAAGGTAAAAATGTCAGATTATATTAATGATTTAGATTTAAAGTAGGGAACATGATAAATAAGTTTACAAATTATACAAAAATTGGCCTTTTATATGCTGATAAGGAGGAAAACGTTTCACTGCAAGAAGGTCCAAATAATTTGGTCAGTTAGGTAGAAAAATTGCAAGTTGAATTTAATTGAAAGGATATCAATTGAGATTGGTTGAGACACAAGGGACATTAAAATTGTTTGTCCAAGGATCCATAAAGACAGCTAATAAAGTGGTTAAAAACTGTATTTGAGCATAACATCCTTGTTCTTACACCTTTGTCACCTGTATTTTAAAAAACCTGTACATAATACAGTTAGATCAGAATTTCACATAGTTTTGTTCACCATGTTACCAGAAAGATAGATTACGCTGAAGAAGATACCAATATTGTTGCCCAGCTTCTGGGATGACTGGATAAACTAGTGTTTATTTGTGATAGAGAAGGTTTGACTTACTTGATGTGTAAAAAAACATGAGGAGTCTGTAGAGAACAGATAGGAAGGACCTATTTCCTTGGTAGAAGGTTAAAAAACTAGAGGATATGAACTCTAATTGATAGAATGATTAAAGGAAATTAAAAAAAAGTAAAAGAATCAACAGTAGGGTTGTAGAATTCTGGAACTCTCAGAGTGAAAGGGTGGCAGTTGCAAAATCTCCAGCAAGATCTGTGAGGGCTCTGGATCAAGGCCGGACACTTGGAGTTAGGCCGCACTGCTGTTTTTCCACCCACACAGATACAATGGGTAAAACCGCCTCCTTCATATAATTGATTTTCTGAAGTTCTAAAAAAATTAATTCTGTCATCTACAGCCGTTGGAGGAGAATTCTTCTTTCTATGTTCATGCTGAAGTTAAGAATTGGAAAATAGTATTAAGTTTCCAACCATGACGTTAAAAAAAGGACATAGTAACAATCTCCCTACCAAGTCAGAGAGTCCCTCTCCTTTTGATTCAGATCATGAATTCAAGCGCAATATCCAGGCTCTTCGTCAGTGCAGCAATGATGAAATGGACGGACACCTCCCGTTCCACATACTGCACTGCCTCATCAAACACTTCCTCTTGCACCTGTGACAGAATCAGAAGATTTCACGTTGGCTTCATCAACAACCTCAGAACCCGTGGAACTGGAGTGGATGTCAGTCATCTTTCACCTCCAGAGAATGCCTGAGAAGAGGAAAAAGGAAGATGGACCATTGTACTGGCTGTTGAATGAGATGATCGATCAAGGCCCTATCCACCTTCGGGACAGATTTTAAACATCCCACACCTGTTCCATGAAGGTCCAGTTACACTGAGCAATATTTATCCCACAACAATATTTCTTTTAACAAATTATCTAGTCATTATCTCATTGCTGTTACTGGCCCCTTGGAGTGTGCAAATTGGATGCTGTATTTCTTAAGGTTTACACTCCAAGCATACCTTATTTATTGTGCAACTCTTTGGGCATCCTGAGATTGTGGGATGTTCTACAAATTGTGACTGAGTTATAACTACATTGGTCAAAATTAAAGAAAGAGCATACTGACTTTTTATTGAGTGGAAAAAACAGTTGACATCTTTATTTCTTGGCAGGATAATGGAACAATGACTTGCATTATACAAACAAATTTTGATGATTTTGTGACATGTTTTATACCTATTTTTTTCTGTGGCTACTATTGAGATCCAGTTGCGGATCTTCCGCAATCACCATTCATTTGGGACTTGGGAATAAGTGGACATGGCACTGAGGGATTGAGTTTGATCAGATGGAAGGAGTGCTGCTTTAAACCCTCTGTTTAATCAGGATCTGGGGGAAGTGTGAGCCCAACGCTCAGCCTGAAAACTACTCCAGATTTGGCAGTTTGCTTAAAACATTCACAGGCATTCCAACATGTCCACCATTTTTCTCATTCGTAGACCCTCAACACTGCAACTACTGTGTAGCACCCTTTTCTTCCTCTCCTTTCCCTTTGATCCTCCACCCTTCCCCATCTCCTTCACCCTCCACCCCTCCTCCACTCAACTCTACGCTCCACCCACCTCGATCCACATCCCCTCTCTCTCTCGACTTCACCCTCTCCATGTTCCATTTCCAGTTCGCACACCCGGATAGGAGGTTAGGTTAGGAGGGATGAAGTCAGGGTGTAATGGAGTGAGTGGGAAGCTCTCAATACTGACATCCCAGTCTGAAAAATGTCAGTCAAGCATTTAATTTTGAAGATTGTCATTACTCACTTTAGATTTGGACTTAAATATCATGCAGATGTAGATTAACTAAACACATTTTCAAATGATGGATGATTCTGAATTAACCTCCTTTCATTTTTCTCAAGGTGAGCCTTTCCACTCCAAGACTGATGAAATGTCGTCGTCATTCACCTTTTCCAACCTATGTCTAACCCCTGCCTCTCACTTCTATATATTTGTTATGTTCCCTCTACATTCTTAGCCCTGAGGTAGGGTCTCATCCTGAAACCTCAACTGTTCATTTACCTCCACAGCGATAGTTTGACTGGCTGAATTCTTCCAGTAGTTTGTTTTCTGCACCCGATTTCAGCATGTGCAGACTCTTGTATCTCAATTAAATACAGGATTGATGGTTAATGTTTTTTGACAGAAACAAGATGGAGTAAGTACCTGTTCAGCTCTCAAGAACTTCAAACTAAATCTGCGATGCCTTTGCAGAATCTTGCAACACAAGGAGGTTGTCATTCTGAAACGTGGCTTCCCCTCCGCCATATGGATGAAGCTCTCAGCTATGTGTCCTCTATTTCACATGTGTGTGCTCCTCCCCTCCACACACCTGCTCTGTGTCAGGATAGAACAATGATAGTTGTCCCTGAACTCACTCACCACCCCTCCATCCTTAACATTCACTGCATTATCCTGTGCAATTTCTGCCAATTCCAAGATATCCTGCCACCGGTCACATTTCCCCCCTCTCCACCCTGTTCCACATTTTGCAGCTATCACTCACGTTGTGACTTCATGGTCCACTCTTCCTCCCCCCTTCGCTACTCCCCAATCTTTTGCTCCGCTCCATGCAATTGGAGGAGATGCAATTGGCATTTGCCTCTTCCCTCCCAGGCCCCAAACAATCTTGCCAGGTGAAGCAGCGATTCACTTGCACTTCTCCCAACCTGGTGTACTGCATTCAACATTCACACTGTAGTGGTCCCGACGTTGGAGAAACAAACGCAGTTTGGGTGATGGCATTGTGGAGCACCTGCACTTAGTCTACAAGGGTAATTCCCATGCATGTCACTTATGTTCTCAATCACACTCCCACACTGACTTCTTTATCTGCAGCCTCCTCTACTGCTGTAGTGAGGTCCAACATAAATCAGAACGAACATCTTCCAACAAGACACTTTGCAACCCTTCAACCTCAGATAACCTGCTCTCTCGTCATTTCTCATCATCCTGCTTATGTCCCTTCCTTTCCCTATTTCTTTAAAATTCGTCGCCATTGATCGGTACTCATGCTTGTTATCACTTGAGCCGCCTTAACCTACCTACATGCAGACTTTTATCTCCCACATAACTGCTCCTCCCAGCTCTGCTTTGAAAACTGTAAATCTTTACTCTCTCCCCTGCCCCCTCCCCCCAGCTCAGAGGAACAGTCACTGACCCAAAATGTTGACTGGTTTCTCTTAACACAGAGGCTGCTTGAGTTCTTCCAGTATCTCTGCTCTGATTCAGATTCCAGCATCTGCATTTATATTTCTTTGTCATCCAACCCCATTGCATCTTACCTGTGGCAGGACTTTGAAGAATGCTCCAATTAACCCCACCCTGCTCTCCCCTGATAAGCTTCACATTTTTCCTTTTCAAGTCTTTCTTCATTCCTTTTTGAAAGTTAGTATTGAACATGTTCCCTCATCTTTCCAGGCAGTGCTTTTCAGATCATGGCAAATAAATCCTCTGATTCTTTCTCCAATATCTGGATTCTTCGGTTATCAGCTCTCCTCTCAATGGAAACATTTCCTTTTTATTGACCATATAAAGAAAAGTTGAAATTTTGAGCAGCCCTATAACATTGCCCTTTAACTTTTCTAGTTTCAATCTATTCATGCAACAAGTGAAATATATGAAATATGAACATTTGAACTGCAAATACCGGTGAAAGTTTTTTAACCAGAAATACTTATACAGAACTCTGCAAAATATCAAATGACAGTCCTCTAAATCTATTTAAATTTAAAAGTTAGATCATAGTATTTGCAAAGGCTTAGCAGACGGATCATCAGTCATCTTGTTCAATGGATGAGGAACGCAAAGATTTATCTGTATTATTGGATCTGCTGTTTTCCCCAGAGATTACAGAGAGATTTTACAGTTTTGTCTGTTCTGACCGCAATTCTACATGAACACAACTAGTGCTTTGTTGCGTGTCAATAATCCTATTATTTGAGAACCTGGAAGGGAAGGCAAATTTGGCTGGCCTGACAACGCATTAGTCACACACTGATTGTGCCTTCTGAATATTTAATATGGTTTTGATTAACTAGATTGAGTGAAAAAGCTTTTGCCCTGTTTTCCTGCTGCAACTTGTAAAGTTGGGCCATTCTTGCAGGTTCATGTTCAGTTCCTCCTTCCACCAGCCAGCACCATTTTCCTACATATTTGTCAAAAATAAATGTAGTTTTTTTCTCATTTCAGATTCTGATATTGATGCAGCTGCTGCCATGATGCTGCTGAATTCTTCCCCTGAGGTGAAAGGAGCAGAATGTGAGTAAACGGCACATTGCAAAGGCTGCGTTGAAATCAGGTTTTTATTGCACAGCAGCCTCCTCAGATACTGTTCTGCTGTAATGCAAGTCCTCGCCTTATTTTTTGTTTTTCCTTTGCATTCATGCAATCCTCAGTGGGCAAGTGGACCATCCTGTGGATCTCTCCCCAGGTGGTTCGAACATTAACCAGCCAGATTCACCATCTTTCAGTTGTGCAAATGGATCTGCCAGGATTGTACAATTCACAAGATCTAGGTTAAGATCTTTTGAAGTTAGCATGAGTACTGTGCGGAGTACTATATTTCAGTATTGGGTATTCTTTGCTTTCAAGCAGAAAGCATTTAAAATCTTGATTTATCCATGCTTCATTCTTCTTATCCTGTTGGTTTCGACTGTGATGACTTCTTGGCACTCATTTGGCTGTCAATTTGTATACTCCTGGAGTTTACCGATCATTTAGCAACCCTGCATTTATTTAATTACATCAGTTTGAAATTTTAATCTTAAAACATTTCTTATTTTGTGTCATCAGAATTTGAGTTCTTGTCGCTTTTAGAGCCTAGTTTCAAATTCAAGTTTATCGTCTTGGGCACAAGTATGATGAGGTGTAGGGACATTAAAAAAATATATATTATTACCCCTTTGGCCCCATCTACATTAATTCCACCTGCCTGTGTTTGCCCATATCTCTCTAATCCTATGCTATTCATGTACCTGTCTAAATGTTTCTTAAACATTGTGATAGTACCTGCTTCAACTACCTCCACCGGCAGCTCATTCCATATACCAACCATCCTTTGTGTAAAAAAAAGTTGCCCCTCAGGTTCCTATTTAATCTATCCCCCTTAATCTTGAACATATATCCTCTGGTCCTCGATTCCCCTATTTGGAAGTAAAAGACTCTGTGCATGTACCCTATCTATTCTTCTCATGTTCTTCTCATGTACACTCTATACGATCACCCCTCGTCCTCCTGTGTTCCAAGGAATAAAGTCCTAGCCTGCTCAGCCTCTCCCTGTAGCTCACGCCCTCAAATCCTGGCAACATCCTCGTAAATCTTTTCTGTACCTTTCCAGCTTAACAACATCTTTCCAACAATAGCGAGACCACAACTAAACACAATACTCTAAATGTGGCCTCACTAATGTCTTGTACCATTATAACATGACCTCCCAACTTTTATACTCAGTACTCTGACTGATGAAGGCCAATGTGCCAAAAGCCGCGTTGACCACCCTATCTACTTGTGACCCCACTTTCAAGGAACTATGTACCTGGACTATCTTTAAAAAATAATGTGATTTAGAAGTAAGTTGAAAAATTGATACGAATCATATCCATAATCCAGAAAATCTGCTTGTCCAGCACTACCAAAGTTCCAAACATACCAAAGGAATGTTTTATTGTATTTTCTAAAATCCATAGATTCTTCAGAAAGGCATTCATGAGGCATAAATATTTGATTGCAAATGATGTCAGATTCTTTCAATTTTATTGCGATAGTTCATTTTAGAAAATGGTTTGTTTATTAACTATAAATCCTAATAAATCTATCCTTCTATTTATCATGGCAAATTTAGACTGTAGATTCTATTTGTAGCTAATACATCTTCAGTGAACGTAATGATACTTTTCCCAGAATTTTACTACTTACTATCGTACAGCTGTTTACATAGCTTATGTATAAATCCTTTATTACTCTTTTATGGGATGTAGTCATTTGAAATCCAGCATCATGAAATTGTGATGCTGGAAACTTGTTCTGACTCTATTGTCTAATGCCAACATAATAAATGATGCTCGTATTCAAACCACACTTTAGTTTAGTTTATTGTCACATGTACCGAGATACAGTGAAACGTTTTTTTTATTGCGTGCTATCCGGTCGGAGGAATGGCTATACACGATTATAATTAAGCCGTCCACAGTGTAAGAGAGTGGAGCGATTATAATGAATGATTGCAGATCCATTTCTGGGGCCAGCACATGGTCGCCTGGCTTGGGTGCCATCTTGCATCTTGATTGAAGTTGAGAACATGATTGCCTTGCAACCTTCCTAGTAAATACATTACGGTTAATAGATGTGTTGAATACCATGGATTGCTTGTGGTGAAGAGCCACGTTGGTATTTCAGAAAAAGGTCAGGTTTCGGCAAGGTGTGGGATTGTGGGTTCAGATAAGAATCCATTTTCTCATCCATTATCTTTCCCCACTCTGTCCTGATAACTCTGGTTCCATTCCTGTCTAATCTTATCTTTCTGTTACCTTTCCATTGTCCCTGAAGCAACCACTATTATAGGTGAATGCATTACTCATAATGAATATGAGTGATTTAGCTAAACATTAAGCAATTTGCCTTGGAGGATCTAATTTTCTTTCATTAACTCGCTAGCTTTTCTTTAAAAAACTAGTGAGTTCATGAAAGAAAAATCTGAACAGCGGAGTCTTAGATATTTTTAATGGTTGCGATTATGAAGGATTGTGGATAATGGTGGATTTATAAAATCAGGTGATCACCAATCCGTGCCTGAGTGTTACAGTGGCAGAAATTGGTGAGTAATTTACATTAGAAAATGAGCCATTAGCAGCTCAACTTTGGGTGTAGAAACTGAAAGTGTACAGCAAGCTACAAGCTTGGGTAGTATCTTGATTAAAAAATAAACTTGAATAGGTAGCATTTTGATTTGAAATTGATTCAAATCAACTTTAGTTAATTTTTAAATTAAGTTTATTGAGTTTATTAAGTGTTCAAGGCTGAATTACAAGTAGACCATTTTAAGTGGGGTATTCTTCCTTGCGCATGGTAGACATTGCATCACCGGCATATGTTACCAAAGTAAACTTGACATAGGCTGGTGGTGTGAAGGAATATCAGTGATGAAAGGAGTGGATGTGGAGTTCAGCGGCGGAGTTACAGTCAAGCACACAGCGATCAGGCGTGGCCGAGGTGAATCATTGGTCCAAGTTTATGGTGCTGATCTTCGTCAGAACTGCAATAGGAGCATAAAAATAAATGCCACTTTCCTTGAAGACATTCCAGTAAACGGGATGGTGGAAGTGTGCATGTGGAGAACAGTTGGGAACTATAATCTGCTCCGCTATGATTCCAGTTAACATGCTGTCAGTGACTATTTGATTTTGGAACATGCTGCAAACTTGACGATGGGACTTGCCTTTAGGAGCAAAGGAATGGGTATAAAATGGATAAATAACAAAACGATAAACACAGAAAATGGATGGAACAAAAGTCGGTGCTCACTGCATCATGATCGGTCATTCACTGACAGATTGGCCATGTCGCGCAAGGAGGCCTCACAGTCACAAAAGAACGAGCCTTGTGCAGCTGCCACTGTATTGTAGAGTAATGGCAATTTTCTGAGGTTTGAGGATGGTGGGACTCATTGTATTTTTGCTTTACACAAAAGAGTGACGAATAGAAGGTAAATAAATTTAGATTCAGTGTCCCACACTAACGCATCATTAACTGTAACATGATGTGTCTTTGATATTTCTGGCAGAGCATACTATAATTTGATGCTGATGGTTGTTCAAATGCTGTATGCACTCAATATGCCATCTTAAAAATAGTATTGCTGAAACGGTACATTTATGCCAGTCATATTAATAATGGGGAATTGTTGGTTTTCATGGACCGTTGTTTATCCCGACACTGCTGCTTTTGTTATGATTCTCATATCCTTCACAACGAGCACTTTCTGCATGACATTTGAGCATATACTGCTCCTCTTCCAGTTTTGCAACATAGTGGTGCAATTAATAGAGATTTCAACTAACTTATTATTGAAGAAGGGTTTCGGCCCGAAACGTTACCTATTTCCTTCGCTCCATAGATGCTGCTGCACCCGCTGAGTTTCTCCAGCATTTTTGTGTACCAACTTATTATTGAATGTTGTTGTTCATTGATTGTAATACACAAATAAGGTCGACAAATGCATGAGAATTACTAGGTGTACACTTCCAGATTTTTGAATATTATGCAGTCAAAATGCAAAAACACCCTTGTACAAGATCTAGTACTTTTCAGACTATGGATTACTGTGATATTCTATTATGTTATTTTATTTTAAAATATATAATCAAATGAAACCAGGAGTTTTACAAAAAGTTTTTTTGTGAAGGGTGAATGATTGCTTTGGATTCTGTCCAAACATCAATGAGCTTGCGATTGACAGAAGCTAAATGAATCTTGGAGATTGCTAGATGTAAAAAAATCATTGGGATGTGCAATCAGGAAATGGTTTTATTTTGCTAACAAGTAGAATTTTAGTGAATTGTGTGGGTGAGCTCTGAAAGGGAGATTTTCCTTTTATCAATTGAGTAGTGTTCTACTAAAGTGTTTCATTGTTTAAGAAAGGATTTGTATTCAGTATACATTTGATTAAAGTAAATTGAGCTAGGGTAAGTAACATCAATAACTTCTGGAGCATTGGTAAAAGATTGCATGTAAAAGATAAAAGGTGCTTGACTTGTATCCAGGGTTTTACAAGCATTAAATGTACCTCGCACAATGCAATTCTTGCTATCAGTTAAGTCAAGAGAGTCAAGAAAATGTTATTGTCATGTGTCCCAGATAGGACAATAAAATTCTTACTGGCAGGAGATTGCATTTAATTCTGTACTTGTGCCAGATATTTCACTCCAGTCAACAGTCGGCGCAATTTCAAGTTCAGGTTTATTATAATCTGTTTTCTGATATGAAACATATGCATTTTAAGAAATGATCAAATTGTAATGGCCCTTAAAATGTATAATGTGATTTTGTATCTACTTCAATGGCAATGTATACTTTTTCTTGATCACTTTGGAGTACTTGACATTGGTGGCATAGTAGTTAAATTCCACAGATTTGACCCAGATTAACAATCTAGACACTCGAGTTGATATCCCATCAAAGCAGAATGTAAATTCAGTTGATAATCTGTAATGAATAAACTGGCCTGAGTGACTATGACCATGAAAACCAACTGATTGTTCAAAAAAAAAACTTCTGGTTCACCAATGACTACCGGGGGAGGAAGACTACTACAGGCAGCATCTCCAGAGAAAAGGAATGGGTGATGTTTCACATCAAGCCCCTTTTCAGACTGAAGAAAGGTCTAGACCCAAAACATCACCCATTCCTTCTCTCCAGAGATGCTGTTCGTCCCACTGAGTAACTCCAGCATTTTGTGTCTACCACATGGGTGTAAACTAGCATCTGAAGTTCCTTCCTACATCATGTGGTTGGCTCTTAGTTTGATGAGGTATGGCATCAAGGTGATGTTAAAGATCACTTGTGGGCCCAAGCACATCATGAAAGGAGTTCCTCAGGGCAGTACTCGAGACCCAATGAACCTCCTTCCATCGTTAGGTCAGAATTAAATATTCAATTATTTTTGTAACTCTTCAGCAGATGAAGTAGACCATGTCTGCATGCAGATATACAAGATTTGGGCATGTGTTGATAAGAGGCAATTATCATTCAGGCCTCAAAAGATAAGCAATATCATCTCCAACCAAAGCAGGTCTACATTAATTGGTTTTACTATTAACAATGCCCGCAATGTTCTGAAACAACTGGACTGGCCATATAAATAGTGTGGCTACAAGAGCAGGTCATGAGGCTGGGAATCCTGCTGCGTGTGCCTTGCCTCTTGCCGCCAACGGCCTTTCTACCATCTACAGGACACAAGTTGGGAGTGTGAGAGTATTCTCCATTTGCCTGGATGAGAGCAATGCCGCAAACTCTATAGAGGCCCCACGCCATCAGGACAAAGCAGTTCTCTTTATTGACATCTCATCAACCTCCCGAACCATTCATTCCCTCCACCTTCACAGAATAGTAGTTGCAGTGGGTATCATCTATAACATTGGTAGTAGTTGCGAACCTAGACTATTCTGATAGCTCCTCCCAAACCTGCGATCTCTATCACCTAGAAAAAAGGTGCATGGGAACTTCTCCAAGTTACAGATTCCCCTCCAGGTCGAACACCATCTTGACTTGAAAGTACATTGTTGGTCATTCATCATCGCAAGGTTTAAATCATTGAACTCCCTGCTCAACAGCCTTGTGGAAGCAGCTTCAACAACTTAAGTGATTTGCAAGGGAGCACACCCTGTACCTTCTGAAGGGCAATAACGATAGTTAATAAAGATTGGGTATAGAAGTTGGGAAGTTATGATACAGTTGTATAAGATGGCGAGCCTCATTTGGAATATTATGTTCCATTTTGGTCACCTTGCTATAGTGAGGATATTGTTAAGCTGGAAAAAAGGCAGAAAAGGCTTGTGAGGATGTTGCCAAGAACTTGAGTGCATGAGCTATTGGGAAAAGTTGGGCAGGCTAGGACTTTATTCCTTGGAGCACAGGAGGATGAGGGGTGATATAGAGGTGTATAAAATCATGAGGGGAATAGATAGGGTAAATGCACAAGTATTTTACCCAGAGAAGGACAATCAAAATCAGAGGATAGAAGTTTAAGGTGAGAGAGGAAAGATTTTATTGGAACCTGAGGGGTGACATTTTCACACACAGGGTGGTGGGGTATATGGAATGATCTGCCAGAGGAGGTAGTTGAGGCAAGTACTATAACAACATTTAAGAGAAATTTGAACAGGTATGTACATGGATAGGAAAGGTTTTGAGAGAATTGGGCCGAATGCGGGCAGGTGAGGCTAGTGTAGATGGACCATCTTGGTTGGCGTGGGCAAGTTGGGCCAAAGTGCCTGTTTCAGTATTGTGCGACTCAATGACTCAATTGTCATAACTGACATTACCCAGATCCCCAAAGTGAATATTTTTGGCTGAATTATGCTGACCAACAGATCCAGAAGTGTTCAGCCAGCCCCCTGCAAACAAGGCACAGACATGGGTGGACCACTTGGTACATCCTTAACACCGCTGTGTCTTTACCCCACATGAAATCCCCTCACTCATCCGTGCCTTGTTAGCATTCCCAATATGAAGATATGATCGGCTGCATCAGATTCAGATTCAAACTTTATTGTCATTGTGTAGTGTACAAGTACAGAGACAACGAAACGCAGTTAGCATCTCACCCAGAAGTGTGAACATAGAATAATGGAACAGTAAAATATATATATATATATGTATATACAATAGCAGTAGTGCAATTTTCGGGAAGGGGAGATCAGTCACTGGGGGAAGGAGTGTCCGGGGGGGGGGGGGTGAGTGGCAATCACCAAGGTGCAGAGTTAAGTAGGGTAACAGCCGCAGGGAAGAAGCTGTTCCTGGACCTGCTGGTCCGGCAACAGAGAGAACTGTAGCATCTCCCGGATGGGAGGAGGGCAAACAGTCTGTGGTTGGGGTGAGAGCAGTCCTTGACGATGCTGCGCGCCCTTCGCAGACATCGCTTGCTCTGGACAGACTCAATGGAGGGGAGTGAGGAACCGGTGATGCGTTGGGCGGTTTTCACCACCCTTTGCAGTGCTTTCCGGTCGGAGACAGATCAGTTGCCATACCATTCTGTGATACAGTTAGTAAGGATGCTCTCGATGGTGCAGCGGTAGAAGTTCACCAGAATCTGAGGAGACAGATGGACCTTCTTTAGTCTCCTCAGGAAGAAGAGACGCTGGTGAGCCTTCTTGATCAGTGTTGAGGTATTGTGGGTCCAAGAGAGGTCATCACAGATGTTGACCCCCAGAAACGTGAAGCTGGAAACACGCTCCATATCCGTCCCGTTAATATGGATGGGGGTGTGCGTGCCACCCCTAGACCTTCTGTAGTCCACAATGAGCTCCTTGGTCTTCTTGGTGTTAAGGGCCAGGTTGTTGTCAGCGCACCATGCTGCTAGGAGCTGGACCTCCTCCCTATAGGCCGACTCATCGTTGTCGCTGATGAGGCCAATCACCGTTGTATCATCTGCACACTTGATGATGGTGTTAGAACCATGTACAGGTGTGCAGTCGTAGGTGAAGAGGGAGTAGAGGAGGGGGCTCAGTACACAGCCCTGTGGAACGCCGGTGTTCAGGGTGAGGGTTGAAGAGGTGTGGTTGTCTGACCTAACAGACTGGGGTGTCTGTTGGTTAGAAAGTCACTACTGCTGTCAGATCTGACGTTGGATCTGAGTCTCCATTCCTTTGTGGATTTTCTAAGTTGTGAAAAACTTAATTGTATTTTTGGCACACTTTCATTTTTTGAAAAAATGATATCAGAGACGTTTCCAAACTCTTATATTTAACCTGAAGCTCCACCCTCAGCTCTGCCTCCTGTCAAAGATGGTAGGTCTAGCTGAGCGGAGGACATAGTGTACACTCTGGGATCTACACCTAGCTGACAACTCATTTGCTCCATTCTTAGGAAGAGTCAGCTCAATGGATCCTCTGAGGCCCAGAATGTGAGTCGGGATAGCAATATGAATGCAACTTGATTTCGGCACGGACTTGAAGGGCCGAGATGGCCTGTTTCCGTGCTGTTATGGTTATATGGTTGATTTGGCCCATTCAATTCTGCGTTGCATTATATTCTTTCCCTATCTTGGTTCAAACTTAAGTACATTTTCTCGTGGTTTTTTTCCACTTAAAATACTTGATTTCAGTGATTCCAAAAAAATACTAATCTACCAAAGGAAATTGTTAATCAAAATAGAAAATAGTTCTCAGAGGGAGACTTGTGTCTATTATATGTATGATAAATGATCTTTCACCAGGGATTTGGAATAAACTCCAGACGCAGAGGAGATAAGTCTCCTTTCGCTAGTAGTTGCCAGCAACACAAAGTGAAATGGGTATTGTGATTTGATTCAATCTAATTCCAATTGATTCTCATCCCGAGTGCAAAAGGTAATGAGCTTTGGTTGATGGAGAAAGGCGATGAACTGAAGTTCTAATGAAAATGGATGTTGCACAGTTTCCCAAAGCTTGCTGGAAGAGACTATTTACCAGTGTCGGGAAAATGAATGCTTAATTTCTGTGGATTGGAAAGTATTTGACAGAAATTTAGTACATTGGATCTCTTGTCTGACTAACTCTGTTTAATCAACATTCATTATGTTCTCTGGCTCGAGGGGAGCTAACACTGGAATGCAGAGGGAAGAAAGAATGTTACTCCAATGAACTTTCAGACTGCCTTTGAAGGGCCAGTTTAAAAGAAAAAGTGAAATACATTGTTTATCTTCCCTTGGAAACTTTTAGATTTAAATCTAGATTATAGGAAGTCTATTGCCAGTTTCTGAATGGGTCTTTCATTTAAAAAAGCTCTGGCTGTTCAACATGTCAAGTAACGAAGCGCAAATCTTGTAAAGTCTGGAAACTCTCAGAAGCAGAATATGAAGATATCTTGGCTATTGGTTTATTATTGTCATGTGTACTGAGATACAGTGCAAAGCAAACCGTAGATGAGTACATCAGGTAGTGCAAAAGGGAAAATAAAGAGAGTGCAGAATATAGTGTTACAGCTACAAAGAAAGTACAAATAAAAAAGTGTAAGTGCTGCCACAAGGTATAATGGAAGATCAGGAATTCACCCTTAGATGGGAGGTCCTTTCGAGAGTCTGGTACCAGTGGGGAAGAAGCTGCTCTTGGAACAGGTGGTACATGCTTTTGAGCTTTTATATCTTCTGCCCAACAGGAGGGGGGAGAAGAGAGAATGACCGGGGTGTGTGTGTAGTCCTTGATTATGTTGGTTCTTACAATCTTTACCTGAAGCTGCATTGCCTATTTGAAATGTATCGATAGGAAGTTTGCTATGGTGCATCTGTCGAAAATGGTAAGAATCATTGGAAACATTTGGAATTGCCTTCGTCTTCTGAGGAGGTCATGGCATCAGTATGCTTTCATGGCAGTAGCTTCATTGTGGTTGGACCATTGCAAATTGTTGGTGATACTTACACCTCGGAACTTGAAGCGCGACCATCTCCATTTCAGCACTATAATATGGATTTGGGTATGTGTTCATCCTACTTCTTAAAGTAGATGACTAGCTCCTTCATTTTGCTGATATTGAGGGAGAGGCTGTTGCCTTGATACCATGCTATTAAACTCTCTCCTTGCACTCTGTTTCGTCATTGTTTGAATTCTGGCCAACTACGTTAGTATCATCTGCAAACTTGTAAATGGAGGTTAGGGCAGTATTTGGCAGTGAGATCGGCATGGTGGCACAGCGATAGAGTTGCTACCTCACAGCGCCAGACACCTGACTACGGGTGCTCTCTATACGTCGTTTGTCTGTTCTCTCCGTGACCGCATGGGCCCCAGGTACTCTGGTTTCTTCCCATATTCGAAAGATGCACAGGTTTGTAGGTTAATTAGCTAATTGTAGGCTAATTGCATCCCAAAACTAAATTAACAAAATGAAGGTATTGAGTGTTTGGGGATTATAGTGAAGCCTGAGGATGCTGCCTTGTGGTTGTTGAGAATTATCATGGATGGGTGGTGTTTGGTTGCCTTTCCTAGCTGGTTGAAGTCTGTGGGTCAGGAAGTCAAGGATCCAGTTGCGAGGAGATGTTGAGTCCTTGGTCCAGAGGTTTGGAGATTAATTTGGTTGGAATTATGTTATTGAAGGTGGCTCTGATGTGCGCCACGTCCAGCCTCTTGAAGCACTTCATAATGGTGGATGTCAGAGCCACCAGATGGTAGTCATTAAGGCACATTGCCTTGTTTTACTGTGATACTGTCTTAAAACGGTGAGCACAAACGTGCACAAAATTGATGTCTAAGAGGGATTTTTTTTTAGCTGTGTATTACTTCAAAACCATATGGTCTTTAAAGTTCAAGTAAAAATGTAGTACACTTGTCATAAAGAGAGAACTAATTATATTCTTAGAATGGTGTACTCTAGAATGAGTCCAACGCCAAGGTAGCTAATGCTGATGCAAATAGGATATGAATTTTCTTTTATATACACATAGATGTGAATTATGGATATTATTGACCTTGCATTAAAAGGTAATTCTAGATGTCTGAAGTTTTCATTGGCACAGAAATTACCTAGCATTAAAATTACAGACTGTACTTGTCCAGAAAGGATATTTGAGGCTACTGAATTGCACATTTTAATAAGAATAATGTAATTCATTTGAATGGACACTGGTAGCTCTTTACACACATGTAGCACTCCTTCTTTCAAGAGGATATCTGTTCCACTGTTGCTGCGTCAACCCAGTACATATCCCTACTCTGCCAACTGTGTCCTGGCTATGCGGAGAGGCTCTCTGTGATAGATGGTGTTTTGTGGCCATGGCGAGTGGTGCAACCTCATGCACTGAGATGTAAAGTCAATAGCAGGATGAGTGCAGGCTTTGCTAAGAACTGCTAAGTTCAGTGAGTTGACACATCCCACAATCTCATTACTTCCGATAGGATTTGATGGAAACTGCTCCCTTTCTTTGTCTGCACAGCTCACCCCAGCCCCACAATTTCTTTATGACAGCCAGGTCAACGGAGACCACAGCGTCTGTCACATTTGGTGATGAGGGACACCATAGCATCAGCATGACTATCAACATACAGATGAGGTGGCCAGCACCATCCAGGTACAGCTCTGGTCCCACATCTCAGCTGCACCACTCTCCCAACACTAGGACTCACAGGCAGCCTCTCCACACCAAATGTGGGTGGTTCTTTGCCACAGGAGCACCATTAATAGACAAGGATTTGCACCAGTCTTCCGGTATAGCATCAGGAAGGGTAGGGGCTTGTGCTAGGCTCCTGGTACATTCACCATCCTCTGAAAAAGTTCCCCCTCGGGATCCCATTAAATTTTTGGGTTGAGACCCGAACGTCACCCATTCCTTCTCTCCAGAGATGCTGCCTGTTCCACTGAGTTACACTAGCATTTTGTGTCTATCTTTGGTTTAAACCAGCATCTGCAGTTCCTTCGTACATAGTGGTAGAGTTGCTGCCTTACAGCACCAGACACCCAGGTTCAATCCTGACTATGGGTGCTGTCTTTAGTGAGTTTGTATGCTCTCCCTGTGACTGCATGGGTTTTCTCCAGGTGCTCTGGTTTCCCACATCTCAAAGACATGCGGGTTTGTAGGTTATTGGCTTCTGTAAATTGTCCTTGGTGTTTAGGATAGAACTAGTGTGCGGGAATTGTTGGTTGGTGTAGACTCAGTGGGCCGAAGGATCTGTTTCCACACTGTATCTCTAAACTAAATTAAACTATGCCCTCTTGTTTTTAATTCCTCTACCCTGGGTAAAATATTGTGTGCATACACACTATCTATTCTCCTAATGATTTTACACACCTCCATAAGATCTCTCAGCCTCCTGTGCTCCAAGGAATAAAGTCCTAGCCTGCTCAACCTCTCCTTGTAGCTCAGGCCCATGAGCCCTAGTAAATCTTTGTAAATCTACCTGTGACACCACTTTCAGGTAACTATGAACTTATCCCGCTAGATCCCTCTGCCTTAATACAAAAACTTACACACTTCACATAAAGCGGACAAAACACTTTTCTTTCAGGCATGTCAAAATCAGAACTAATGCACAGATAATTACTGACAGTACATGAAGAAACCTGTAAGGTGCACAATAAATCAAACGATAAGTGTCTCAAACACAGTGTAGACTGATTTGAACAAAATGCCATTTCTACAAAAGTTAAAGTATGTGTATTCACTTTGGAATTACTTAATGCGTTAACATGATCATTCAATGATTGATAACCTGAGTACAATGTATGTTAGAAAATTAATATTAAAGCAAATTCATGGACATTGTTTGCCTGTAATTGGACTATGTTAATCATAAGCAGTATGCTTGTTACTGGTCATGATGGCTTTAACTTTTGAGAAAATCTTGATTTCATATTACAGTGAATTCCTCTCTTATGTTGTAGTTCTCTGTTTTCCAGATGCTGTGGGCGTTATGCCAAATGGAGGTCGAGCATACAACCGAGGGCCCTTCATGGGGATGAAACCACTGCCAATTAACACCATTGGAAGCATGGCTGCTGCAGTAAGGTAATGCTTTGACAAACAAGTGATGCAGCGTGGAAACTGCCCCTTCGGCCCAACTTACCCAACATGTCCTAGCTACACTGGTCCCACCTGCCCGTGTTTGGTCCATATCCCTCCAAACCTGTCCTATTCATGTACCCATCTAACTGTTTCTTAAATGTTGGGATTCCTGCCTCAACTACCTCCTCTGGCAGCTTGTTCCATACACCCACCACCCTTTGTGTGAAGAGGTTACCCCTCAGATTCCTGTTAAATCTTTTCCCCCTCACCTTAAACCAGTGTCATAAGGTCATAAGTGATAGGAGCAAAATTAGGCCATTTGGCCAATCAAGTCTACTCCGCCATTCAATCATGGCTGATCTATCTCTCCTTCCTAACCCCATTCTCCTGCCTTCTCCCCATAACCCCTGACACCCGTACTAATGTCCTCTGGTCCTTGATTCACCTACTCTCGGCAAGAGACTCTGTGCATCTACCCGATCTATTCCTCTCATGATTTTATAAAATAGTATCTTATCAATCTCCTCAAGTCCCTCGTGGCTCTGCAATGGGCCATGTCAACCACTAAAACTGTAAAAGCTTCTGAATGAAAATTCATTGTTGCCATGCTGAGTGGGCAGTAGAATTTTGGAGGAGTTTGCAAGTTAAAACTGATCATGTTTAATTTCTCCTAACTTGCAACTTCCTAATTTTATGCCTGTCAAATTGCAAAGAGTTGCTTTTGGAAAGATAATGTATTTGAAGGCAAGCATATAACTGTTCATGTCTCAGAATATGACTTTTAATGAATTTTCCACTTCAGGACAATGAAATGAAATCTCAACGAGTTACTTGTGATGTAAGATTGAATTACAGCAAATGGGAGTTCTTTGATCTTAATTAGATTAATTTAAGACCTGCACATTTACCAAAACTGATGGGCATTAAAAGACACCATTTTGATATGTAAAACAATGGCATGGATATGGTGGGTTAACTGTGCTGTACTAGGATGAGCATTTATCCCATCTGAACAAAGAACTGCAACTATATACAGTGGCTTGCGGCAAACTGCAAACGGGACTTCTTATAGCTTTTTTTCAACAATGGCTTTCTTCTTGCCACTCTTCCATAAAGGCCCGATTTGTGGAGTGCACGACTAATAGTTGTCCTGTGGACAGATTCTCCCACCTGAGCTGTGGATCTCTGTAGCTCCTCCAGAGTTACCATGGGCCTCTTGGCTGCTTCTCTGATCAATGCTCTCCTTGCCCGGCCTGTCAGTTTAGGTGGACGGCCATGTCTTGGTAGGTTTGCAGTTGTGCCATACTCTTTCCATTTTCGGATGATGGATTGAACAGTGCTCCGTGAGATGTTCAAAGCTTGGGATATTTGTTTATAACCTAATCCTGCTTTAAACTTCTCCACAACTTTATCCCTGACCTGTCTGGTGTGTTCCTTGGGCTTCATGATGCTGTTTGTTCACTAATGTTCTCTAACAAACCTCTGAGGCCTTCACAGAACAGCTGTATTTATACTGAGATTAGATTACACACAAGTGGACTCTATTTACTAATTAGGTGACTTCTGAAGGCAATTGGTTGCACTGGATTTTATTTAGGGGTATCAGAGTAAAGGGGGCTGAATACTTTTGCACGCGACACTTTTCAGTTTTTTATTTGTAAAAAAATTTGAAAACCATGTATCATTTGTGGCGGCGTGGGAGTGGCGGTGCCTAACGGCAGCGGCTCAACTACAGTCGTCCGTCTTTTTTTATTTTTTGTCTTGTTAAATGTATGTCTGGAGCTTAGTTTTTATTATTTTTTAGCTGTGTATATGTGGGGGGTGGAGGGGGGGATGTTGGGGAAACCGTTAATCTCTTCCCTGTACGGGGACCCGACTTTTTCCCTGTCGGATCTCCGATGTCGTTGAGCCTAACATTGTGGAGCCGGCGGCGGCCTCCGGCCGGGACCAACCTGAGGGCTCCAGTCGCGGAGCCTGGGACCTGACATGGCGGAGCTGGCCGACTTTGGAGCGGGGAGAGCTGTGGTGGCGCGCGGCTGCGACCCGATTTTGGAGTTTCGGATGCTCCGGCTGCGGGCTCGGTGGACAGGAACATCGGGAGCTCCAGGTCCCTGGTGGGAGACGGCTTTTCGGAGCTCCCGCAACGGCAACTTCTCCCGCTGGAATCGCGAGGTTCAAAGGACATGAACGGGACTTACCATCGCCCGCCGGGGGCTCTAACATCGGAGCCCCAGTTCGCCTAGACACTGCAGTTGGACTGCGGGTTGGACTGCTTGAACCGCGGGGTTTGAAGGGCGCGGAGCCGGGGCCTAGCATCGCCCGGCATGGCTGAATGGCCACGGGACTTGCCATCGTCCGCCGGGGGCTTTAACACCGGAGCCCCAGTTCGCCTAGACGCTGCAGTTGGACTGCTGGACCACGGGTGAAGAATAAAGGGAAGAGATAAGACTTTGCCTTCCATCACAGTGAGGAGGTGTTGGAGACTCACTGTGATGGTTGTTTATGTAAACTGTGTTAAGTGTCTTGGTTTTTTTTGTAATGTGTTAAAAAACTGTAGTAATGATATTTCGTTCAAGCCTAGGCTTGAATGACAATAAATAGCATTCAATTTTCCTTCCACTTCACAATTATGCGCCACTTTGTGTTGGTCTATCACATAAAATCCCAATAAAATACATTTACGTTTGTGGTTGTAACGTGACAACATGTGGAAAAGTTCAAGGGGTATGAATACTTTTGCAAGCCACTGTATGTTGGTTTATACCAAAGATAGACACAAAGTGCTGGAGTAACTCAACAGGTCAGGCAGCATCTCTGGAGAACATGGATAGGTGATATCTCAGGTCGGTACCCTTCTTCAGGCTCAGTTGCCCATCCTTTTTTTCCAGAGATGCTGCCTGCCTGTCTGAATTACTCCAGCACTTTGTGTCTATCTTCAGCATCCTGTAAGCCACTTTTGTACCCTCTCCCAAGCCTGCACATCCTTCCTGCAAACGGGGCGACCAGAACTGCACACTATACTCCAAATGCAACCTAACTAAAGTTTTTGTTATGTAATTACATTTTGTCACAGTGCACATTTGTTAAATAGATTACCAAGTGACTGATGTTCTGACTGATCTTTCTTTACCCCCTTCAGAAACAGCATTGTAAACTGCCGGATGCGGAATGACAGCGAACAGTCCTGTGGCTCCCCGGTTGTCAGCAATGACCCTAAAGATGATCACAACTATAGCGTGGCAAAATCTTCCAATCACAGGAGTACGTCGCCAACCAGCGACTCAACGTCCTCTTCCTCAGCTGACGACCACTATGAGTTTGCCACCAAGGGCAGCCACAATGGGAGTGAGGTCAGTGAAGGCAGTTACCACAGCCACGAGAGCTATAGCGAGACAGAAGACGAGGAGAAAAAAAACAAAAAGGAACCCAAGGATTCCTTAGCTGACAGTGGGTACTTATCCCAGCTCACCAAGCGGCAACACCTGACAAAAGCAAAAAAAAACCCAACTGAAACACTGCCACTTAAAAAAAGGCGCACAGAGAAACCACCGGAGAGTGACGACGAGGAAATGAAAGAGGCAGCAGGTTCACTCCTGCACTTGGCAGGGATCCGCTCCTGTTTGGATAACATCACAAACCGCACTTCAAAAGGGCAGAAAGAGCAGCAACATTCAGCAAAAAATTAAGACAGTAATGCACAGCCTCTTTAAGAATTGTTGGCAGAAATTTATTTTCTTTCAGCACGTCAGGTGAATTATAATGATTTGTGGCAATATCAGCAATCACTTTGTTTTCCTATTTTAAGCCCCCTTGAGTTTTTTTATATATATATATATATATAAATAATTTTGTTTAAGGAGATTGAAGCCATAGCAGAACTTTTACTGACACTCAGCTAATTTGCAAAAGCTTTTCATTGACTGACAACAAACGCCAAAATCACTGCACCTTTTTTTCTTTCTCTTTCTCTCTCTCTCTCTCCCTCTCGTTCTCTTTCTCCCACCCTCCCCTCCATTATTTCAGTCTGATTACACAGGTGCATGCAGGACTCATACTGACTTGTATGGAGTATGCATTTGATTCCCGCGATGCTCTAATGTGAAAGGATGGGTCGTTGACAGACTGTTCTGGTCCAGCCATGCTGAACAACACAAAGCCTGAATACCACTGTGGCAAAGAGCAAGTCATGGCTACTGGACAAAATGGAAAATAACATGTGCTGCGAGAAGACTGTGACGGATTCGTTGGAGTCAAGCGCATGTGGAATACCAGGGGTGGTCTGGTCCTTTGACAGTGGAACACATAACCAGCATGTTCTTGGAGAAAACAAAAATGCCGAATTAAAGCAAGAAAAGAGTCCTGCCGATGGCCAATTTCACTTTTTTTTTGTCTTCGCAAACGGCGCACACTCTCATACTCACCATACTCAAAGCCATATGCCTGATGGATGGCACTACGTGCAAAGAGAAAGAAAATTCACCGCCTTTGAAACTGCCTGAGTGATGTGAAAGCAATCAAGTCTTGCAAAGAAGTTCATAATCAAGTGATAACAAGTTTGCGATACTAATCCATTCAGACAGGTCAGAATGCTTGACCTGGCCACGATGATGAAGACAACGAAAATAAAAGCTCAAAAGCCTGCCAATAGTATTATTCTGAAACAGAATTGCTTAACAGTGATATCAATGAGCTCTTCCACTGCCTGGAACTGGAGTAAGCAGTTTCTCTCTCAGTCAGGATATGTGTAGAATAAAAGATTTTGGAATATAAGCGATTTAGCCAGCAGGATTATCCAATCCATGTTGCATGGGTTCTTTGAATATTTTTTATTCAAAGACAAAAAAAGAGTTCATGTAAGGTAAATAATGTATTTAGCATGAGCATGAATTATTTTCATATAAATATAGAAAATAGAGAAAAGGCTATGCCTCTAATTTTTAAGCCCTTAGGCCTAGATTTTTCTTTTTGATGCAGGTGATAAGGTTTAACCTTTTTTCAGGGAAAAAAACTGACTGTTGGCGAACTTACTCTGCAATATGAAGACTTCACATTTCTGGTAGGTCTTGGATGGTTGAATACACTGCCTTGTCTGCATATTTGGGCCCCGATACAGTATTGTTAAATATAAAGAATAATAACAGTACCACAAAAATACCCCGGTACAGGGTAAGGAGGGTAGTGGGGTGGGAGGGGGAAAAAGTCTCTATTCTCACCTAGTCAGTCATGAGTGTGCATGAGTTATCCAATCTCCTCAAATTTATCTAAATATATTGGGGTAGAATGATGTATTGAATATCAATATCATATATTGGCAATATATCATAAAACAGCACCGAGCAGTGCTGGCCATTATAGTAATCAGACATAAAGACGTCGCCACCCTATTCGGCTTCTCCGACCCAGCCCTGCCAGACCTAAGTAAAGGATTGGATAAACAGACATAGCCTAAGAGTGCAAACAGATTAAACATACGTTATCTTGGCAGTGTTGGATTCCTAATTATTTAATTGACACCTCCTGCGTGGCAGAACTCAAAAAGCGTCAGTCAGAATGGTCAGAAAGTGACACTGCCCGTTGGACAACAGCTCAAGTCTGTCGTGGTATTGCCTCAAAAATTGGGTAATCGGCCTTTCTCTGCATGATCCTTCCTTGGTAAAAAGTTGTTCGTTCACACTCACTGCTCGACATTCACCAAAGGAACGCTGCAAAAGGCAAAACCCACTTATTCCTTTTTTCGTGGGGCCTATGCAGGCCAGAATTTAAGTGTAGACTAATGTTGATTATAAACTTAACCCATTATTAAAACAAAAATCAGCTAGAATTGTTGTTGTTTATTGATATAAAAAGGGGAGGAGTGGCAATTGTTTTATTTAATAAGCAATTGTTATCTTGGGGCGACATCCATTAAGGCACTGAACCACTGTGACCAGAATATCCAGTAAAAATAGCTATTATGGTTTTGAGTTCGTAATTGACTTGTTAAGGATTGGTAATTGGGTAAATTACTACAATTGTGCAAATGTATGATCTTGCTCTTCAGGCTTTAGAAATCATGTGCATTCCATGACAGGCAGAAATCTGCAATTTTAAGAAGGCGAAACACTTGAAATTAGAAGATAAAAGTGTTAACTAAAACATGTATTAATCTCTGTGGTAATAAATTGAAATTAAATGCGCATGATCAAAAATACCCAACCAACACTACAGTTCTTCTTTAGTTATTCTATGCATCCTGCAGGATAAAACCAGCCAAACAATTGGAAACTTAGGATCCTAGATTCCTATTTGCAAAAAGCAGAGGTGATTTCATCAGTATTTCTCATCCCAAACTAAACTGTAAGAAAAGATTGATAATGGCAACTGCAATATAAAAATTGTTTTCCCCTCGCATTTTAACTTGGCAGTTAACCCTCTGAGCAGCTTTCCTGTACTTACTGGGACGACTTCAATTTGACCTACATGGGCTCTGTAAGAAAAAAAATCTGTTTCTCTCAGTCAGGTTATATGTAGAATAAAAGATTTTAGAAAATAAACAATGTAGCCAGCAGGATTATCCAATCCATGTGGCGAGGGTTCTTTGAACAAAAACTTTGTTTTTTATTCAAAGAAAATAAAAGACTTCATGTAAAATAAATAATGTATTTAGTATGATTTATTTTTAGATAAATATAGAAAATATTTATATGAAAATAATTTGTGCTCGCGAATCTCAAGCAAAAATGTTGCGTTAGATTCTGTAATGGAATGTGGTTAAAGATCTGATATACAGAGCATCTTCACAGGGCGCTAAGAAGGCACCCAACTTTGATGAAGCTTCCATTCAATTAGTTAGAGAAATATAGATGCTCTAGAGTTATATGATACTAGGAATGGACGCTCGTGCTTTAAACTCTGTACTGCGGTCCATCCCAGTGGTTACAAGGCTGGGTAGCTCATTAGAGATTAAGAAATAAAACTCTGCAAGCAGGAATCTAAATGAAAATGGAAAAATATTAAATATCAAACATATAAAATGTTAGAAATGCATAATAGGTCAGTCAGTGTTTCAAAAAAGCCAGAGGTGCATGTGAATTGAAAGGCTACAGCAACCAGAATGGTCATATGTTGATTTAGAGATTTGGGTTAACCAGTATTCAAGTCATTGTTGATGTGTTCATAATTCAGATTATATTGTGTACGCGCTTCTTCACAGTTCTTTGAATTAGGTGGATTGGGAACCAATAGACCAATCAAAATTAAGTAGACGGCAAAGCTTGGTATTCCAAGTTCTTTTGGCTGTGTAAATGTTTACATTTCATTGGAGTTTAAGGTTGCAATAGTTGGATTTGAATAGATCAGGTTCTAAACACAGGCATTAATTAATTTTGAACTGGGAATTACTAATTATTTTATTGGAAAGATAGAAATCAGAGCTAGATTGTGTCTAAAGTTGCCCACTTTTATCTCTCTTTTGATCTCGCTTGATTTCGGAAAATGGGCCATTTCACACAATTCACAATCAAGATTTAATCAAATGTTATTCTTGGCATCATATCTGTAGATAAGATGTACACCCAATCTTTAAATCTTGACCAAATAATAAATAGACCCTTTACTGCCAATTTCAACCCGACATCAGCCCCTAGTAAGGAGAAACAATTAGTCTCCCTGCACCACTGGCCAGGATTCCCATTCTCAATCATGAACCAGTAACTGCCAGTGATAATATTTGCATTTGGGTGACATTTGAATTTGGTCTTGGTCTAAACCAGATTCTATAGAAGCTGAATTTGAATCTTTGCTTCAGCAAGAAATACTGCCTGCCCGAATGAGGGGAAAGTGAAATGCTGTAAAAACGGTGTTGAATCTTACTGAAGTGGTGATGGTAAGGATCGTTTAAGACATTGGGTCTGATGAAGCCGACATTAATTGCAGCTAAGATGCACATGTGTAAACCTAGGCAGTGTTAATTGGTCAGATTACTTTCTATGCCGACTTGCCCCTTTCTTTTTTCCTTTTGGAAGAACCCAACTAGGAAATGCCTTACCCCCAACAGCACATTTAGCACCAGACATATGTTGTATAGGAAATTAGAAATGTGATTCTGTAAAAACCACCATGTGCCCTGGTGAGAGAACGTTTCAAGTTCCAATGTGAACAAAGAAAACAGTAAATAACCAAGAAAATACCTGATCCTTAACTGACAGGGTCCTTAAGTCAGTTTTCATTAATTGTCGTAATTAAACTAACTAAAACAAACTTTGACATTGGCATGAGAGCACAGTATTTGTCTGGTACGAGCAGATCCCAACACAAAGCGTTTGCCAAAAATGATAGTAGATTTGACAGAATCACTGGATGATTACAGCAAGGGAGAAATGTTGAGTCTGCACGTAAGACGGACACAAAATGTTGGAGTACATCAGCGGGCCAGGCAGCATCTCTAGAGAACACAGATAGGTGACTTTAGTCAGTGAAGAAGGCTTCCGACCCGAATCATCACTTATCCATATTATCCAGAGATGCTGCCTGACCCGCTGAGTTGCTCCAGCATTTTGTGTCTATGGTGCAAGCCAGCATCTGCAATTCCTTGTTATTAACATTGAGCCTGCATTCTCTGTCTCCACTCTTTCCTACAAGGTTTTCAAAGTATTGCCTTTTGGATACTTACCATGCTCCCTCTTGAACTCGACTCTAGAACCTACCCATGACTGCATTCCAGACCATAGCCACTTGCATTTTAAAAAGTTTTATTTTGCCAATCATCTCCATTCTGTGTCTTCTTGACCCCCTCTACCAAGGGAACATCTTTTTCTCTTGTTCACTCTGTTCCTCAAGCACATCCTTGAACAGCATGGACGTGACAACTACTGCAATTCTACCCTCTCAAATCCAGGAAAGAGTGAAGTTTCCAGAGCATGGGTTTACGCTAGTTATTTTAATCATTAATGGGACATTGTTATCACTGCAAGACCAGCTTCTAACACCTGCATTGCCATTGATAAGGCGGTGGTAGGCTGTTGCCTGGAATCTCTGCACTCTCTATTACAAGCCAAACACCAAAATATTCATAGTGTAATGTTGAACTAAAAGTCGCCCATATCAAAGAAGTGAAGGGTATATTTATTTGTATAGGTCAGGACTTCTGGCTGGTTAATTGTTGCTATCTTTAGACATCCATTTGATAAATATTGAGTAGCCCCATGAAGCAGTCTTCATGCTTCTACATTTTGAGGAATGAAGCTTATCCTCTGCTTTTTGCAATAAGAAACTAGTCCCTCTCTCTTGTGACTTTTGCTCATATAAGATGTATCCTGTAGAATGTTGGGGGGTGGGGGAGACAAATGAAGAAATGTAAATTTCTGTCTTTTAATAACATTATCTTTCGGTGAAGTTATCGCTGATAATCCATAAATTCCACCTTTCTTTCAAATCAGGTTCCGGGTTATTTGGACTGTTTACCACCTCCGGCCATCAGATGGGGCATACTGAAAATCAGCATTTAACATACTTCATATTGATGATAAACAGCACAGTATAGTGTTTGAATTATGGTAGGATCATAACGGGAATGGACATGGAAAATAATTGAATCAAAATTCTGTATCATTTGGGTCAAAGAGGATTAATGTGGTCGAATATTAGGGAAACAATTCAAGGGAACTACAGTATGAAACAGTCAAGGTGGAATTAAAGGGTATCAAATTGTCACTAAGTTGCGCAATTTTGCATCTCCATGTGAAAAATAACTTCACTCAAAGATTGATGAATGCTGTATTCAGTCTACCTTAATCACTTCAGAAGCCAAGCTTGTTTACTTTGATAGTTAATAATCTATAAACTGCCAATATCTTGTTTCACACGAAATATATGGAACTTTTGAATGGTTTTCTTTTCACAATGTGAGCAGTCGGAAGGCACAGGCAATCAACCAACCTTCAAGAAATATGACAAAGTCAACACAGAGGCATACTTGCATTCTACATTTCCTTGATGTTTAATCATTTTGCCAAAGACAAAAAAAATCATCAATTGTAAATATCACGTGTCCATATATGAAAAACAAACTTTCCTTGAACCTACCATAAAGTTTCTGTGATGTATTGTCTTCCAGTTGCAATAAAAAACAAATTGCATCAATTGAAAAAGGCTTCTTCAATTACATTGTGTCATCCCGTGATGCTGGTTAATTCAATAGTGATTGCTGTCAGATACAGTCACACAAAATAATGAAGAGAAGTTTTATCTCGGCCAAGTGCCAGGTAGCTATAATAAATGTAGTCATACACGTTAGAATCCTGAAATCTGCTGGTGGTGCACATTAATTTTCTGAATAAAGAACAATTGAAGGCGTCTAGATGGCATGTTGTCAAACTAGACTCGGTTGGAAGAGATTGTACATTGTAAGCCTTAAATATTGATGGTTAATATTGACAAACAGTATTGCTATGTTCCAGTAAAATACCAATATATTGATTTGTCACCATGATAAAATGGGAGTGCTTGTCCTACGCCCAGATTAATAATCAAACATTTCAAAGTTTGGCAGTTATTTTTGTTTGATTATTCTGTTTTCTATTCTGATTGAATTAAACATACATTTTTGAATGCTTTGCTGACTTAAAGCTGCATTCATTCTTTTTATTTTGTCAGATATTATTCAACTCACGTGGAAAGGAACTGTTGTGACATCTCAATAGAGTTTTGAAAATAAAGCCTGGGAACAAATTTTCCTTGGAAAATTAAACAATTATTGAGGCAATCTTGAATTCCTCAGATAAAATCAGGTCTTGGATATGTGATCCTACCGTTTACTGTATTGTGTTGAATTATATTGTATTTACTAGCACTTCTTTAAAATGTTACATGTAGCTATTTATTACAACTACTCTGACACACATAGTCAGGCACAGCATTAGTTTTGGTAAATTCAGAGCTTAACCCTCAAGGACAGGTTATGTAGACTAGCACCAGAGAATGTTTTACAAGATGATTTTTGTCATTAAAAACCTAGCTAATTCACAGTTACACCTCAGAAACGGGAGCCTGCCTTACCTGATCACACAGAGTGCTGGAGTAACTCACCGGGTTGGGCAGCATCTCTGTAGAACATGGAAAGGTGACGTTTTGGGTCGGGACCTGTCTTCAGAATGACAGATATAGGCTGATGTATACTACAAACCCACCGACTTGCCTAACTCTGACATCTCTCCCCTTATGAATGTCAGGGGTTATGGGGAGAAGGCAGGAGAATGGGGTTGCGAAGGAAAGATAGATCAGCCATGATTAAGTGGCAGAGTAGACTTGATGGGCGAATGGCCTAAATCTGCTATCATTTATGAACTTCCCTGTGTCACACCTACTTCTCTCCTCCCCCTCCTCCACATTCCTTCCTCTGGCTACACATTTTGCAACTCTTATCTGTCTCACACATTCTGTTCCAATCTCCAACCTTCGTTCCAACCATCTGCCTATCATAACCCCTCATCGCCTGTGTCCATCTATTACTTGCCCCTCCTCTCTTCCAACTTTCTTCCCTCCCTCCCACAATCAGTCTGAAACATCACATATCCATATTCTCCAGAGATGCTGCTTGACCCACTGAGTTACTCCAACGCTTTGTGTCCTTTTGTATAAATCAGCATCTGCAATTCTTTGTTTCTATACCTCTCTTTTCTTGATCTCTCTGTCTCCATCCCAGGGGACAGACTATCGACTGAAGTCTACTACAAAACTACTAACATATGCAGTCTGAAGAAGGGTCCCGGCCCGAAATGTCGCTTGTCCATGTTCTCCTGAAATGCTGCCTGACCCAGCACATTCTGTATTTCTTCATAAACCAGCTCTGCGGTCCACTCTTTAGTAGCATGTCCTTCATTTTTGTGGATACAATTATCCTTACGTGGAAGCACGGTGATATACCAACATTAGACATTCAAGCTGAGCAAAATACAACGTTCCCTGTAACTTGAGGAATAATTAAAAGACCATCAAATGGTTTAGCACAAAGCAATATTAAAATTCCAAATTGGAGTCTAAAACTAGCGTATAGATTGCAGTGTGCAATATTCTCATATGAAACATCAATTAAACTGTTGCCCAAAAAGATTATTAAATAGATACCACTCCTCTCCCAGGAGAACTCGACATTGTATGGTTTACCACAGGAAACGGCACAGGAAGTCAAAAGCACCATGGTGTGTGAATATTGGGAAGGTAGGAACAGAAGGAGGCAATTTAGCCCTGAGCATATTTCTGAAATTCAGTTAAGAAGTTAGAAAATGTCTTGAGTAACCAGGAAACCCTGAAGTTGGCCAGTGAAGTTCTATTGAACATTTACTAGGAGTGGAAAGGCAGGTCTCAGCACTGCGACCATCCGTGATCAGCAATGAGGTAATGACCCGATAGCCTATTGTGATGATTGCAGAATTAGTACAGGTCACAAATCTGACTTTACGCAAATTCCCCCCACACTTTTAACGCATTTTTCAAGCTAGTAATATTAATAAAATGTTTCACGGTATTCATTAACAATTGGATCCTGCACATATTCCATTAGTTTAATTATGTGTAGTGTTTGGGTGATTATTAAATGAAATGAAAGAATTAAAGCAAGTGCCAAGAGTGTTTAATGCATTGGGAATGGAATAATGAAATTCTTACTTGCTGCAGCTATAGAGACATATGAACGCAAACAGCACGACAAATAAAGTAGACAATAAACAATAATGCAATAAATTATTGTACATATATACAATATGTGGATGCCTATAGAAAATGATGTGATGCGTGTTATAAATAGAAAACGCACATTTCAGACATAAGGAGAAGTTAACTTTTAGACAATTCTCAGGAACGGAACAGATGTGTGACTCGCGCTGGCCAATATACAGGTACGGATTCATTTATCCTCTTTGAAAAGTACCAATGTATTTTTAACAACGTCAGCCAAAAGAGGTTCCACTGCCTCAGTTCTTCAGGGGAGTAACATAAAATTCCAATCTCAAGTATTTTTTAAGTATCCATTGATACCGAGATGCTGTGTTGTTCAAGCATAATTTGCAGGTGAAAAACAGACTTAACAAAAAACACCTTCTGTGTCTTGTATGTTGTTCAATGACGCAGAAAAAATCAGAAAGAATGAGAGAGCAACCCAGGTCTATTTTATAAATCAGATTTGGAACCATGTAGTTTGTGCACAGCGATGGATGTTGGGTTTTGCATCATCTACAGACATGAAGAAGACAAAATAGGTAAGTTTGATGTTTTTTTATGCGGTGCCAGGGGAAGAACCATCGATCCACCTCACCTATCTTCTCTGTGGTACAAGGAACTACGGATGCTGTTTACAAAAAAAAGACAGTGCTAGAATAACTCGGCAGCTAGGACAGCATTTTGGAGAACATGGATAGGTGAAATTTCGGGTTGGGACCCTGAAGACGTGACCCAACACGAAACGTCACCTATCCATGTTCTCCAGAGATGCTGCCTGACCCGCTGAGTTACTCCAGCACACTGTGAAACGTCACCTATCCATGTTCTCCACAGATGCTGCCTGACCCGCTGAGTTACTCCAGCACACTGTGAAACGTCACCTATCCATGTTCTCCACAGATGCTGCCTGACCCGCTGAGTTACTCCAGCACTCTGTGAAACATCACCTATCCATGTTCTCCACAGATGCTGCCTGACCCGCTGAGTTACTCCAGCACTCTGTGTCTTTTTCCCCAGTAGCGACACCAATCACATGAGGGCTTTTTAACCAAACATATCAGTAATTTTGCAGAATCGATGGATTTGAAAATAAATGACTATTTAGACCCTGTTCCCGGCTAAAACAGAAAACCTGTAATCCCTTTCTCAATGAGGAAAGGAAGAAAATGATTTACAAAATTGAAAGTAAGGAAGGGAGTGGAATTAGGATAAGGATGGCATTTGGTCGAGGGTTTGGTTCATGTGATAACTTTGCTTAATACTCAATATTGATTCAATTTTCACAATACTGTTTCTTGAAAATCTGCAGTCTAATATGCATGGTAGTCAAAAGTCAGTTTTGGAATCGGAATAGCCTGTTTAAAATGGAGAGCAATTAAGGATTAATCCATAATAGTTAATATTTGAAAAGGTTCAATTATTAAATTTAGGGAATCTAGTGACGTTACTTTAAGGTGGCATAGTGGCACAGCGGTAGAGTTGCTGCCTTACAGCACCAGAGATCCAGGTTCAATCCTGACGATGGGTGCTGCCTGTATGGAGTTTGTACATTCTCCCCATGACCACGAGGATTTCCCCCGGGTGCTCTGGTTAATTTGGCTTCGGTAAAAATTGTCCCTAGTCTAGGTTATTGCTACTGTACGGGGGTTGCTGGTCGACTTGGACTCGGTAGGCCAAAGGGCCTGTTTCCATGCTGTGTCTAAACTAAACTAATCCTCTAGACCAGCTAATCATGTGGGACTTTATCAAATGCCTTACAACAGTTCATACAGACATCTATTGTCCTATCTCCACAAAAGCTCAATCAGACTTGTGAGACCTGATCTCCCCTGCAATAACTGCTGACTCCTCCTGATCAGTGCCTGCCTTTCCAAGTGAATGTACCACAGAATCTCCAACAACTTCCTCAGCATTGATGCAGGGCACACTTGCCTATTCTTTCCAAACTCATCCCCAATGCCCTTTGTGAACAAGGGGACACCATCACCTATCCTCCAATCATTGTAATACAGCACAGAAACAGGCCCTTCGGCCTAACTTACCCATGCTGTCCAAGGTGCCCGATCTACGCTAGATCCACTTCCCTCATTTGGCCCATATCCTTCTGAACCTCTCCTATCCATGTACCTGCCCAAATGGCTTAAATATCATTATAGTGCCTGCCTCAATACCTGCTATGGCAGCTTGTTTCATATACCCAGCACCCTCCATGTGAAAAAGTTGCCCCTCAGGTTCTGATTAAATCTTTCACCTTAATCCTATGTTCTATGGTTATTGATATCCCATACTCTAGGTAAAAGACTCTGTGCATTCACCCTATATATTCCCCTTATGATTTTATATACAAGATCACTCCTCAGCCTCTTGTGCTCCAAGGAATAAAGTCCTAGCCTGCACAACCTCTTATAGCTCAGGACCTCAACATCCTTAACAACATTCTGCCAATAGCAGGGTGACCAAAACTGAACACAATACTTCAAATAAATGTCAATGTACATTTGCGAATTAGACAATTGACATGACATTGTTACCCCCAATGTTCCGTCATCCTTACAAATCAGATCCAGTCTTATTTTATAATATGATTTACAAAGGCTATTTATCTATTTAAACTGACAGTGAGCTCAAGTGCTGACCTTTGAGAAACCAACTATCGTGTAATGTTGATATTAATTTACAACTGTATGTTCAACAATATATGTTAGCATAAAAGCCCATGCTACTTTCTGATGCCTGGTTCCCTGACTGTAGCACTGCCTGCACATGCATTGTCAGTGTTTTCCAGTCACAGGGAGCCGTTCACAAAGTAACTTCTTGTGAACACCAAGTGATTTCACGCTTGGTTAGATCCTTCACAACAACACCATCAACATTTGGTTAGGTGTTGATTGGAATGTAACAGTGGCTATGACTCCATGGCAAATCTAGTCTGGATAAATCTAATAGATTCTTCTTGAAATATTGGGACACAACCTGGGATTAAAGTCAATCTAATAGATTATCCAGAAAGAGGGCATAACCTTGTAATTGAGATGTTTCAGGAGTGAAATCACACACAAAAAGAGTGGTGCAAAGCTGGAAATTAATCCCTGATACAGATTTAAAATCAATGTTAAGATTATAATTGAGTGATTTAAATAGGTAACATGTCGTGCCATTAACACAGTCCATTGCTGGGGTATACTGCAAACCGCGTCAACACAAACTGCCAGTTCCTTCCTTCATGTAGTCCAGTACTGGGATATAAACCTCAACCACACAGACTGGGTACAGTCCAGTACTGGGGTATAAACCTCAACCACACAGACCAGTACAGTCCAGTACTGGGATATAAACCTCAACCACACAGACTGGGTACAGTCCAGTACTGGGATATAAACCTCAACCACACAGACTGGGTACAGTCCAGTACTGGGGTATAAACCTCATCCACACAGACTGGCAGTTCCTTCCTTCATGTACAGTACATGATAAATCTCATCGACACAGACCAGGTACAGTCCAATACTGGGGCATAAACCTCATCCACACAGACCGTCACCTTTCATTCTTTAAAACTACAAAAATGTATCAATATGCTGATCGTCCAATGTAGTCGCGGAATAGTGAATCCCAAAGATTTACAATTCTCCAGGAGTAGGAACTCCTTCAAACCTTAAGTGGTGGCCTGTGACCATCACTATGACAGGTCCAGTACTGGGATATAAACCTCATCCACACAGACCAGTACAGTCTGACAGGTCCTCGGTTATGAAGTGATTCAGTCTGAAACTTGAATCTGTTAGCTGGGGTTCCTCTGCCACCTGCTGGACAATATATTCACTGCAGGGCTGCCAGTGTAGTGTTCATGACCCACCACACCGGGCACCTCCTGTCTCATCTGCGGAGGACTCTAACTCCTCCAATGGCCTCATCAGTCACTTCAGACCAACAAAATTCAGCCATGTGCAAGGAACTACAAGATGCTGGTTTACACCAAAGATAGACACAAAATGCGGGTCAAGCAGCATCTCTGGAGAAAAGAAATAGGTGACATTTCATAAGGACATAAGTGATAGGAGCAGAATTAGGCCATTTGGCCCTTCAACTCTGCCATTCAATCATGGCTGATTTATCTCTCCCTCCTAACCCCATTTTCCTGCCTCCTGTCTATAATCCTGGAGTATTGCATACAGTTTTGGTCTCCTTATCTGAGGAAAGACATTCTTGCCATAGAGGGAGTACAGAGAAGGTTCACCAGACTGATTCCTGGGATGTCAGGACTTTCATATGAAGAAAGACTGGATAGATTCGGCTTGTACTCGCTAGAATTTAGAAGATTGAGGGGGGATCTTATAGAAACGTACAAAATTCTTATGGGGTTGGACAGGCTAGATGCAGGAAGATTGTTCCCGATGTTGGGGAAGTCCAGAACAAGGGGTCACAGTTTAAGGATAAGGGGGAAGTCTTTTAGGACCGAGATGAGAAAAACATTTTTCACACAGAGAGTGGTGAATCTGTGGAATTCTCTGCCACAGAAGGTAGTTGAGGCCAGTTCATTGGCTATATTTAAGAGGGAGTTAGATGTGGCCCTTGTGGCTAAAGGGATCAAGGGGTATGGAGAGAAGGCAGGTACAGGATACTGAGTTGGATGATCAGCCATGATCATATTGAATGGCGGTGCAGGCTCGAAGGGCCGAATGGCCTACTCCTGTACCTATTTTCTATGTTTCTATGTCTATCCCTGACAACCGTACTAATTGTGGGTTGAGACTTTTTCAGACTGATATACGTTAATATGAGGCGTGGTAGTTGGGATGCCAATGAAGTGGGCTGCTTTGTTCTAGATGGTATCAAGCTTCTTCAATGTTTTTGGAGCTGCAACTCACCGTTTAGACATTGGTGAACTAGTTTTGGAGTTGGTTTTTCTAATTCAGTTCTTCATTTCTACTGTTGGGGAATTGTGGACGCAGCCCAGACATCACAACAAACCAACCTCCCTTCCATTGACTCCGTTTACACCTCGCGCTGCCTCGGCAAGGCCAGAAGCATAATCAAGGATGAGTCGCACCCTGGCCTCTCTCCTCTCTCCTGGCCTCAGGTTCAGGGACAGTTTCTTCCCAGCTGTTATTAGGCAACTGAACCATCCTACCACAACTAGAGAGCAGTCCTGAATTGATATCCACCTCATTGTTGACTCTCCTGCTATCTTCGATCCGACTTTGCTGACTTTATCTTGCACTAAACGTTATTCCTTTATCATGTATCTGTACACTGAATGGCTCAAATGTAATCATGTATTGTCTTTCCGCTGACTGGTTAGCACGCAACAAAAGCTTTTAACTGTACCTCGGTACACGTGACAATAAACTAAACTGAAACTGAACTGGGATGGTGCCTGACCCCACAACCTTTGCCGGGCAAAGTTTGCCTATCCATAGCCATCGGATTTTGTTTGCCCCTTCCACCTCAGATACGACTCCTCTCTCTCCATCCACCATTCTCCTATCCTAGCCTCTCTTCCCTCTAGGACTTTCTTTTCTTCCCCTTATATCTCCTTTTCTTCTTATTTTACCAATCAATTTCCAGCTAAGAATAAGTAGAATATTTGCACTGGCCCTTCAGGAGTGGTTTCAGCCAGGATATCATGCAGTGGTTCACTTCCTCCTGATGACGTCCTAGATCTGATGTGGGACGGGTTTGGATTGATGAGGGGACGGGTCGGGAAGCGAGATCTTTCATCCTGGTGGCTGCTGCCAATCCTGCACTGGCAGACTCTCGCCTTCATTTGTCTTATCAATTTCTTAGGGCAATATTGGAAAATCTTCAGTCCCTAGAGGATATATATATATATTTTTTAAATTTTTTATTTATTAGAAGTACATTACATTACAACCACATACATTAGTACTCATCACTTATGTCTTCTTACAATTAATGTACTCCATTTGTTTTTTACACTAGTAAAAGGAAAGGATAAGATTGAAAGAAAGAAGAAAGTGAAGGAAAAAGTGAAAGTGTAGAAAATGTGACAACAAAAAAGAACGAAGACCCTATAAGAACAAAATTAAAAACAAAAGAAAAAGAGTTAAGAAATAGACCCCAGAAAAGAAGGAGAAAGAGAAAGAGGAAAAAGAGAGAAACAAATATTTTTTATGAGCATTACGCAAATGGGACATACCAACTCTTCAACTATCATCCCCCATTACCTGACCTCAATTTTTTTTAAGGTACCTTTGCACCCTATATTTGTAATAATTCTATAAATGCGGACCACGTCAGGTGGAAGTGATCTGGTTTACCTGCCAGGAGGAGTCTTATCTCTTCTAGGTGTAATGTTTCGAACATATTTGAAATCCACATGTTTATAGTTGGTATTGGAGCCTTCTTCCAGAATTTTAGGATTAGCTTTTTTCCAGTTATTAACCCATAGTCTATTAGTTTCTTTTGAAAACACATTTAGTTCTGGACCATCTTCCGTTATTCCGAAGATAATCCATTCTGCTTTGGGTATCAGTTTTATTTTAAATAATTTTGTAAAGATTTCGAAAAGTTCATTCCAAAATTTTTGAATTTTTGTACAGAAAACAAATGAGTGCGCTATAGTAGCTTCTTGGGATTGACATTTATCACAAATAGATGATACATTTGGGAACATTTTATGGATTTTAGTTTTGGAATAATATAATCGATGTAAAATTTTAAATTGTATTAAAGTGTGTCGTACATTAATCGAACATTTATGCACGTTTAATAAGTGTTCATTCCAACTTTCCTTTGAAATTTTAATAGCTAACTCTTGTTCTCAGTCTCTTCTGATACCCTCCGTAGATGGTATTTCTACATTTAAGATAATATTATACAAATATGATATTAAGTTTGCTGATTCCGCTTTTATCTGCATTGCCTCATCCAGTACATCTGCTGGGTTATTATAATGATCTTTTGTATATTTTTTCAAATAGTCGCATATTTGAAAATATTTAAAATATTGATTATTTCCGAGTTTATATTTTATTTGTAATTGTTGAAATGAAAGTAATTTTCCAGTTTCATACAAGTCACCGAACGTTTTAATTCCTAGTCTATCCCAATGTGTAAAAGCTTTATCTATAATAGAGGGATTAAACGAAGGGTTATTAACTATGGGTAATAAAAGTGATACATTTCTTAATTTTAAATTTTGTTTTATTTGTTTCCAAATTCGGATTGTGCTATGAATAATTGGGTTCTTATTATAATTTATATTATTCAGTTTCATTGGAGAGAGGAGGATCGCTCCAATGTTTCCAGAGGAGCAATCCTCTTTCTCCATTACAATCCAGTCCACTTGCTGGGCGGAGTTATCCATCAGTTGAATCATATTTTTAATATTTACTGACCAATAATAATACATAAAATTAGGTAGTGCTAAACCCCCTAATACTTTAGGTTTATTCAGGTGAGTTTTTTGTATTCTATGTGATTTATAGTCCCATATAAAATTAGTGATATCTGAGTCGAGTTTTTTAAAAAACTTCTTTGGTAAGTATATAGGAATCGATTGAAATAGGTATAAAATTTGTGGTAGAAAGATCATTTTTATTGCATTTATTCGGCCTATTAAAGACATCGGGAGCGTTTTCCAGAATTTAATTAGTGTGTTTAATTTATTAAGTAGGGGATCAAAATTTGCCTTAAACATACCTTGATATGTTCTAGTAATTTCGATTCCCAAGTATTTAAATTTTTCTGTAGCTATTTTAAAAGGGAATTTTAAAAGATGTGTTGAATCTTCCTCCTGATGACGTCCTAGATCTGATGTGGGACGGGTTTGGATTGATGAGGGGACGGGTCGGGAAGCGAGATCTTTCATCCTGGTGGCTGCTGCCAATCCTGCACTGGCAGACTCTCGCCTTCCTTTGTCTTATCAATTTCTTAGGGCAATATTGGAAAATCTTCAGTCCCTAGAGGATATTTCAAGTGATATTAATAATTGAGACTATAAGTTAGATGTTACTGTAAATAAAGAGCAATGATAGTTGGGGCAGATTCACATTCTGCTCTCCTGCTTTGCTAAGTCCATCAGTATTTAATGATGAATCTTCTACCACTGAGTATTGTGATATTTTTATCTCTATATATATATTTTTTCCCCTCAAATGTGCTTCCTCCTGCAGTCTCTCTGGGAGGTTCACTTCCCTTCGTACTCGTGGCCTTCGTTTCCTGGAATTTTATGCAAACTGCAGCTGTTTTGTAAGGCACTGTAGGTCCTCACATTGTTTGGTACTGATCTCGGTAAACGAATTGACCACCTTAACAGCAAATAAATCCTAGCAGGACTTCAAAACAACCTCAGGAGATGGCAGGATACAGGTCAGTAGCCATGATTTCCATTGTAAGTTCCTTTTTCCAATTAAAATGTTGTGAATAAGTGGGCTCAAGGAAGAGTTTAAATAGTTGCATTTTTAAACTACCATTTGATGCTCTCAACAGAATATTGCCTTGGTGATTCTTCTCTGGGGAGCTCGAGGGAACAGTTCTTACAGCAGTCAAGAGTGGAGGTTGAGAAATGCATCCAGAAGATTGAGGAAATTTTACAATTAATGAAACTCCTTCAGTTCTGCTTTCTTATTTCTCAATATCCTGTGCCTTCCATAGTTGGGTGTGAGGTTAAAGATGTATTCATTGTGCAGTTGATTTAGTGGTGAGATCATTTCTAAACTCAGCAGTAACCCCGGTGGCTGCTCTCTCATGCTTGAGGCAGAAAGTTGTGGTTAAAATGCCGCTCCTTGCTTCGGCACAATAAACCCCCAGTATAAACTGATGGAGCACAACACTGCCACACCTTGTGGTTTTACAATGAAGCTGAGACCTGTCTGCTGTTCCAGGGTTCAAAGGATCCCAGGATACTATGTCAAAGAAGACCAGAAAAGCTTGAGCAATTTAAACATAGGTTAAAAGACACAAATTGCCAGTGTAACTCAGGCAACATCTCTGGAGAACATGGAAAGGTGATGTTTCGGATCGGGACACTTCTACAGACTACAATTGTGCCTGACCTGCTGAGTTACTCCAGCACTTTGTGTCTTTTTTTGTAAACCAGCATCTGCAGTTCCTTGTTTCTCCATTTAACTGTTCCACTGAGAAATCTCCTCAAGGTATGTCTACTTTGAAGAAGTTCTTCTCCGACCTCTGGGAGTTCTGTTATTCCCGCTGCTCTTCAACCATGTTCTGACCTGGATTCACTACCACTGCCATGTGTGTTTCCTCGGCACTTGCCTGCACTGCCATCTTGTGCTACCTGCCTTCCAGCTCAGTTTCCAGACCTCCAAGTTTGGGCCCAATCAGGATTTCAGGTATCTACACTCCATCCACAGCTTTTCGCAACAGTTCTCCTTCCGTGTCCTGCATTCTGCACTCTCCAGAACCAGCAGACCCTCACTCCGACTCTCCCACAGCTCTGGGCCTCACTCACCCAGACCTGCAATGAACCTCAACTTTACCTCATACTCCACCGGATGCACACAAGGTCAGCCTGAAGAAGGGTCCCAACCCAAATTGTCACCCTATCCATGTTGCAGTCTGAACAAGGGTCCCGACCCGAAACGTCACCCTATCCATATTCTCTAGAGATGCTGATAAATCCACTTTTACTCTAGATTTATGTGTCTTTCTAGCCATTTTTTTGTAAACCAGCATCTGCAGTTCGTTGCTTCTCCAGATTAAAATACAGTTGGACAGATACATGGATTAGAAAGGTTTACAGTGATTCAAACTTTTCCATTCGCATGATTTTATTTTTGTTATCTCTAAACCCTTTGGGTAGTTGAAATTATCTAAACTTAAGGATGAGGCAGTGGAGTAGACAGAGGATCAGTCTGAAGAAGGGTTTCGGCCTGAAACGTTGCCTATTTCCTTCGCTCCATAGATGCTGCTGCACCCGCTGAGTTTCTCCAGCATTTTTGTCTACCTTCGATGAGGCAGTGGAGTTGAGTCTATAACTCTCCGTCTCTCTCAATGACCCATAGTGCAAAGTCCTTAATCTTTGCCGCAGTGATTTCAGTGCACTTCAAACCTATTTCTTTAAACTTTGCATTTTAAAGATACAGCGTGGGAACTGGCGTTTCGGCCCACCGATTCCACGCTGACCAGACTATTTTTTTTTTTTACTGAAGCCAATTAACCTCCAAACATGTACGTCTTTGGAGTGTGGGAGGAAACTAGAGCACCCGGAGAAAACCCACGTGGTCACAGTTTAGTTTAGTTTATTGTCGTGTGTACCGAGGTACAGTGTAAAGCTTTTGTTGCGTGCTATCCAGTCAGCCAAAAGACAATAGACAATAGGTGCAGGAGTAGGCCCTTCGAGCTAGCACTGCCATTCAATGTGATCATGGTTCATCATCCACAATCAGTACCCCGTTCCTGCCTTCTCCCCATATCCCTTGACTCCGCTATCTTTAAGAGCTCTATCTAGCTCTCTCTTGAAAGTATCCAGAGAACCAGCCTCCACCGCCCTCTGAGGCAGAGAATTCCACAGACTCAAAACTCTGTGAAAAAGTATTTCCTCATCTCCGTTCTAAATGGCTTACCCCTTATTCTTAAACTGTGGCACCTGGTTCTGGACTCCCCCAACATCGGAAACATGTTTCCTGCCTCTAGCGTGTCCAAACCCTTAATAATCTTATATGTTTCAATAAGATAACCTCTCATCCTTCTAAATTCCAGAGTATACACGCCCAGCCGCTCCATTCTATCAACATATGACATAGAAACATAGAAATTAGGTGCAGGAGTAGGCCATTCGGCCCTTCGAGCCTGCACCGCCATTCAATATGATCATGGTTGATCATCCAACTCAGTATCCTGTACCTGCCTTCTCTCCATACCCCCTGATCCCTTTAGCCACAAGGGCCACATCTAACTCCCTCTTAAATATAGCCAATGAACTGGCCTCAACTACCTTCTGTGGCAGAGAATTCCACAGATTCACCACTCTCTGTGTGAAAAATGTTTGTCTCATCTCGGTCCAAAAAGACTTCCCCCTTATCCTTAAACTGTGACCCCTTGTTCTGGACTTCCCCAACATCGGGAACAATCTTCCTGCATCTAGCCTGTCCAACCCCTTAAGAATTTTGTAAGTTTCTATAAGATCCCCCCTCAATCTTCTAAATTCTAGCAAGTACAAGCCGAGTCTATCCCGCCATCCTGGGAATTAACCTTATGAACCTACACTGCACTTCCTCAATAGCAAGAATGTATTTCCTCAAATTTGGAGACCAAAACTGCACACAATACTCCAGGTGTGGTATTACCAGGGCCCTGTACAACTGCAGAAGGACCTCTTTGCTCATGTACTCAACTCCTCTTGTTATAAACGCCAACATGCCATTCCCTTTTTCATTGCCTGCTGTACCTGCATGTTTACTTTCAGTGACTGATGAACAAGGACCCCCAGATCCCATTGTACTTCCCCTTTTCCCAACTTGACACCATTCAGATAATAATCTGCCTTCCTGTTTTTGCCACCAAAGTGGATAACCTCACATAGTTCACACTGCCACCCAGCTTTGTGTCATCTGCAAATTTGCTAATGTTACTTTTAATCCCTTCATCTAAATCAAAATATCTATTGTAAATAGCTGCGGTCCCAGCACTGAGCCTTGCAGTACCCCACTAGTCACTGCCTGCCATTCTGAAAGGGACCCGTTAATCCCTACTCTTTGTTTCCTGTCCGTCAACCAATTTTCTATCCATGTCAGCACCCTACCTCCAATACCATGTGCTCTAATCTTGCCCACTAATCTCCTATGTGGGACCTTATCAAATGCTTTCTGGAAGTCCAGGTACACTACATCCACTGGCTCTCCCTTGTCCATTTTCCCAGTTACATCCTCAAAAAATTCCAGAAGATTGGTCAAGCATGATTTCCCCTTTGTAAATCCATGCTGACTTGGACCGATGCTGCCACTGCTATCCAAATGTGCTGCTATTTCATCTTTTATAATTGACTCCAGCATCTTCCCCACCACCAATGTCAGGCTAACTGGTCTATAATTCCCTGTTTTCTCTCTCCCGCCATTCTTAAAAGGGGGGGATTACATTAGCTACCCTACAATCCACAGGAACTGATCCTGAATCTATAGAACATTGGAAAATGATCACCAATGTGGCCACCATTTCTAGAGCCACTTCCTGAAGTACCCTGGGATGCAGACCATCAAGCCCTGGGGATTTATCAGCCTTCAGTCCCATCAATCTACCCAACAGCATTTCCTGCCTAATGTGAATTTCCTTCAGTTCCTCCGTCACCATAGATCCTCTGACCACTAGTACATCAGGGAGATTGTTTGTGTCCTCCTTAGTGAAGACAGATCCAAAGTACATGTTCAACTCGTCTGCCATTTCCTTGTTCCCCATAATAAATTCGCCCTTTTCAGTCTTCAAGGGTCCAACTTTGGTCTTAACTATTTTTTTCCTCTTCACATACCTAAAGAACCTTTTAATATCCTCCTTTATACTCTTGGCTAGCTTACCTTCGTACCTCATCTTTTTTCCCCATATTGCCTTTTTAGTTATCTTCTGTTGCTCTTTAAAAGTTACCCAATCCTCTGGCTTCCCGCTCATCTTTGCTATGTTATACTTCTTCTCTTTTATTTTTATACTGTCCGTGACTTCCCTTATCAGCCACGGTTACCCCTTACTCCCCTTGGAATCTTTCTTCCTCTTTGGAATGAACTTATCCTGCACATTCTGTATTATTCCCAAACATACCTGCCATTGTTGTTCCACTGTCATCCCTGCTAGAGTATCTTTCCAGTCAACTTTGGCCAGCTCCTCTCTCATGGCTCCATAGTCCCCTTTGTTCAACTGTAATACTGACACCTCCGATTTACCCATCTCCCTCTCAAATGTTTGATTAAAACTTATCTTATTATGGTCACTACCTCCTAATGGCTCCTTTACCTCGAGTTCCCTTATCAAATCCGGTTCATTACACAACACTAAATCCAAAATTGCCTTCTCCCTGGTAGGCTCCAGTACAAGCTGCTCTAAGAATCCATCACGGAGGCACTCCACAAACTCCCTTTCTTGGGGTCCAGTGCCAACCTGATTTTCCCAATCTACCTGCATGTTGAAATCCCCCATAACAACTGTAGCATTGCCTTTACGACATGTCAATTTTAACTCTTGATTCAACTTGCACCCTATATCCAGGCTACTGTTTGGGGGCCTGTAGATAACTCCCATTAGGGTCTTTTTACCCTTACAATTTCTCAGTTCTATCCATACTCTACATCTGATTCTATGTCACCCCTTGCAAGGGACTGAATTTCATTCCTCACCAACAGAGCTCCCTCACCCCCTCTGCCCACCTGTCTGTTTTTTCGATAGGACATATATCCTTGAATATTCAGTTCCCAGCCCTGGTCCTCTTGCAGCCATGTCTCTGTAATTCCCATAACATCATACTTGCCAATTTCTAACTGAGCCTCAAGCTCATCCACTTTATTTCTTATACTTCGCGCATTCATATACAACACTTTGACTTCAGGTTTCCCCTCCCCTCTCACTCCGGTCACTATTGGCCCTGACCTTACTCTCTTAGCCCTTCTTGAACTTTCCTTCCCATTATTTCAGGTGACTTTTGTAACTTTTCCTGTACTCACTTCCCCTTTAACTCCATCTTTATACTCCCAATTGGTCAATACATGATTACATTCGAGCCAATTACAATATATAGATACATGAAAAGGGAATAACGTTTAGTGCAAGGTAAAGCCAGCAAAGTCCGATCAAGGAAAGTCCAAGTGTCACCAAAGAGGTAGATAGTAGTTCAGCACTGCTCTCTGGTTGTGGTAGGATGATTCAGTTGCCTGATAACAGCTGGGAAGAAACTGTCCCTGAATCTGGAGGTGTGCGTTTTCACACTTCTATACCTGATGGGAGAGGGGAGAAGAGGGAGTGGCCAAGATGTGACCCGTCCTTGATTATGCTGCTAGCCTAATCAGGGAGAACGTATGAAGTATTATATTCATTTATTTTCAAGTCAAGTTCTCCTGAATTGTCAGATCTGTCAAATATGCAATTCCTCAAGGTACTGTTTAATTTGAGACTATTGTCTTGATGATGTGTTCAGTTATACAGCAAAGTGTGTGAACGCGAGTGTCACACTTGGCTTCAATCCACTGCTGCTGTTTACAAGCAATTTTTGAAATGTGGCTATTGTAAAAATTGATCTGTTGCTTTCAATGGGAACCTCTCTGTTCTGAGCTAGAACATTGATGCAACCATAAAGAAAGCCCATTAATACTTCCTTAGAAGATCAAAGAGATTTGGTATGTCGACAAGTACAGAGCACATTTACTGGTTGCATAATGGCCTAGTTCCATGAATTCGAATGTCCAGAAATGAAAAAAATGACTAAAAGTGGTGAACACTGCCTGGTCCATGACAGGTAGTGAGCCACCCCCATCACCCCACCAATAAAGGGATTTACAGTTCATAAGTGATAGGAGAATTAGGCCATTCGGCCTAGTCTGCTCCACCATTCGGCCATCAAGTCTACTCCAACATTCAATCATGGCTGATCTATCTCTCCCCCCTAACCCCATTCTCCTGCCTTCTCTCCGTTACCCTGACACCCGTACTAATCAAGAATCTATCTCTCTCTGCCTTAAAAATATCCACTGAACTGGTCTCCACAGTTCCCTGTGGCAATGAATTCCACAGATTCACCACCCTCTGACTAAAGAAATTAAAGAAAAAGAAACCAAGATTGAGTAAAGAGTTGCTGCCTCAAAAAGGCAGCTGTCATCATCAGAGACCTGCACGGCCCTGGCCATGCTCTCATTTCACTCCTGCTATTGGAAAGAAGGTATCGGAGCCTGAAAACTGTAACGATCAGGTTCAGGAGCAGCTTCTTCCGATCAGGCTAATGAACATTACGAACTACAACTAAACTACGAACTGCCTTGTTTGCAGTAGGGACTTTGGGCTTTGTTTTGTGTTTTTGCACTATATTAGATTTTTTTATTTATTGAACTTCTTTATGTTTATTTATTATATTATGTATTAAGTACTATGTTTACAAACATGTGCTGCTACAAATAAGAATTTCATTGTTCCATTTCGGTACATATGTGCTCAGTGCTGGGACCCCAGTTATTTACAATATATATTAACGATTTAGACAAAGGAATTAAATGTGACATCTCCAAGTTTGCAGATGACACAAAGCTGGGTGGCAGTGTGAGCTGCGAGGAGGATGTTATGAGGCTGCAGGGTGACTTGGATCGGTTGTGTGTGGGGGAAAATGCATGGCAGATGCAGTATAATGTGGATAAATGTGAGGTTATCCACTTTGGTGGCAAGAACGTCGTGGCTATCCCTCGAGGTCGAAGATGATGGTCTACGTTCTGTTGTTTTTATGGACTCTCAGGTGGCTTATGAGTCCAATCCTGGTTTTGCAGCTCACAGAACGAAGACTCCTGTGTGTGTGTGTGTTTGTTTAACGTGTACTTGATGTTGCACTCCAAGAAGCACACGGTCCTTCACAAATCAATCAACTCATTCCAATGGCAAGGGAACCAAGACGATTGGCTCTGATAAATCTGTTGCAGCCTTCATCCGCCTTCACAGCCGTTGAGTTCAAGATAACTTCGTCCAGCTGGTCCGCCGTTGAGGTCTTGTAGGTTGGATCGTTCTTAGTCTGGACCCTCATCCTCGACCTTACAGCCATGGGTGGCCCTACCAGAAGCTGGTGCTTCCGACGGCATCGCTCACGGAATCATGGGGTCATGCAAGCCTCTTCACCACGACAAGGTAAACGATCCAAAGAGGGGTGGCAAGAACAAGAAGGCAGATGACCCGAAACGTCACCCATTCCTTCTCTCCAGAGATGCTGCCTGTCCCGCTGAGTTTTTTGTGTCTACCTATTTTCTGAATGGTGTCAGATTAGGAAAAGGGGAGGTGCAACCAGACCTGGGTGTCCTTGTACATCAGTCACTGAAAGTAAGCATGCATGTACAGCAGGCAGTGAAGAAAGCTAATGGCATCTTGGCCTTCATAGTGAGAGGATTTGAGTATAGTAACAAGGAGGTCCTACTACAGAGGGCCCTGGCGATGCCACACCTGGAGTATTGCGTGCAGTTTTGGTCTCCTAATTTGAGGAAGGACATTCTATTGAGGGGATGCAGCGTAGGTTCACCAGGTTAATTCCCGGGACTGACATATGATGAAAGAATTGATCGACTGGGCTTGTATTCACTAGAATTTAGAAGGATGAGAGGGAATCTTATAGAAACATATAAAATTCTTAAGGGATTGGACAGGCTAGATGCAGGATGTTGAGGGAGTCCAAAATCAGGGGGTCACTGTTTAAGAATAAGGATTAAGCTATTTAGGACCGAGATGAGGAAAATTGTTTTCACCCAGAGTGAATCTGTGGAATTCTCTTCCAGAGAAGGCAGTGGAGGCCAATTCTCTGGATGTTTTCAAGAGAGAGTTAGATATAGCTCTTAGGCCTAATGGAATCAAGGGATATGGGGAGAAAACAGGAGTGGGGTACCGATTTTGGATGATCAGCCATGATCATATTGAATGGCAGTGTTGGCTCGAAGGGCCAAATTGCCTACTCCTGCACCTATTTTCTATGTTTCTATGATTTGTCACAGAGTTCCCTAGATAGCTGCTCTTGAAACAATAGATTGACCATCAACATGAAACGACCAGAAGCAGATCAAAAGCTGAATTGCAAAGTATACTAGACGACAATTCACTCCAGACTGGGGAAAAAAAGCAAATTCATAAATGACATTTTATAAAATCGTGGAAATTTATGGTACAGTAATGTCAATTATGCCAATAATAAGTATATATATCTTCACTATAGCTCTCCTCACTTGTACTGATTTCTACTGGGATTATCAGAGATGCACTCTCTCTGCTTTTCTACGCTTCTTTGTTTCCTATTATGATCATGTATTCCCTTGCCTTTCTCGCCCTGCCAAATGCACTACCTTAAGTTTTCCCCACAATGAATGTCATTTGCCACTTTATGACCTAATTAGCTATATATCAGCACTTACAATTTTCATCTGAAATATGAATCACACTGATTTTGGATGATCAGCCATGATCATAATGAATGGTACAATATGGCCGAATGCTGGCTCGAATGGCCTAACCTGCAACAATTTTCTATGTTTCTATGTCAAAACACACGACTCTCGACAGTCCTGCAGTATATTTTCAGCATTTCCCTCAGGCACCACCAGGTGTCATCCTTGACCCACAGAAGGCTGTAGATGTGCTCAAGTTGTGCACCAGAGTCTTGCACATGGCATTCCAGATGCACCATTGAAAACATCCTATCGAGACACATCACAGCTTGGTTTGGCTACTGCTCTACCCAAGAGTGCAAGAAATTGCAGGATTGTGAACGCAGCACAGTCCGTCTCGCAGATTGAAGAAGTCTGACTCCCCACGACCCGAAAAGTCAGCTGTTCCTTTTCTCCAGAGATGCTGTCCGACCCGCTGAGTTACTCTATCTGTACTTCACGCTGCCTCGGGAAAGCAGCCAACGTAATTAAAGGCTTATCCCACCATTCTGAATCGAAGCTATCATAAGCTTGAGCACTTCATCAGGAACTGGAATTGGTAACAACGTCACAAGAGTTTGTTTTTGTCTGCATCAAATGTTGCTATTTTCAGAAGTTTGTTTAAACAGCAACTGTTCTGCGCGGAAGTTGCTTGACGTAGTAGATAACAGAACAATTGATTCTTGGAGGAATTTTCTTTTTAAGAAGGCAAGTTGTCCACACAATGACATGTTGTCGAAAGAATTCTGCTCAAATTCAGAGCAAAACAATAGGGGGTGAAAGGCCCGTGAGGAAATGGAGGAAATCTGGAGTGTGGATCAGTGTCATGATCCCTGGATCTTTGTATCCCTTTGTCAGGCATTGCTCTTTCAAAATCTTTTGTCATTTAAAGGACATTCTCTTTACGCTGAAGTGTTTGTCACAATTGTTGTCACAACTATACACACACCATAACACACTCTTTTGTTTCCTGCATAAAACTTTATAAATTCTGGAGTGATATTTTTGAAATATTTACAAAATTATTCAAGATAAAAATGGAACCTAATACTGAAATAATAATAATAATAATAGATTTTATTTATATAGCGCTTTTCAGGACTCAAATGATTATATTTGGAGTAATGGAAGATGGGAACAAATTGAATTCATCTCAACATTTATTTTTTAATTATGGGTTAATAACGGCAAAAAACATAAATTTTGGAAAAATACACCCATACAAAATTATTGAAGATAAAAATGGAACCTAATACTGAAATAATAATAATAATAATAGATTTTATTTATATAGCGCTTTTGAGGACTCAAATGATTATATTTGGAGTAATGGAAGATGGGAACAAATTGAATTCATCTCAACATTTATTTTTTAATTATGGGTTAATAACGGCAAAAAACTTAAATTTTGGAAAAATACACCCATACCAACGCTTAAAATGTGGATTTCAAACATGTTGGACACCGCACATCTTGAGGAAATGCGATTCATCCTAATAGATAAATCTGACCAATTCATAACAAGTTGGTCTCCATTTGTCGATTTTTTGGAAGCATATGGTGCAACAAAATCGTAGAAGCTAACTGTTTCAGGACTGGGTGAGGGATGGTCAAGAATATAGGTAACAATCTCCTTAATCTGTTACTTTCTACTCTCTCTTTCTATCTTCTTTTCTTCATTTTTCTTCTATCACCCTTTTTTCCTTTTCACACACTATATATCACACGTTTTTCTATCTTTTATTATCTATTCTCTCTTTTTCTTTTTCATTATTAAAAAAAAAAAAAATATGTCAGCTCACACTAGAAATTTGATTGATGATCATATGAAAGCAGCTTTCCTGATTAGACAATTGTCCTCGGAACATGGGAATAAGGTCTGGAATCTATTTTAAATCCCACTGAAGGGGAACGTTCTGGGCTGATTTCCTCCAAGAATGCAAATGGCTGTAGATATACAAAAGATGATGTACAGTATGTGAGTGTTTGTGTTGTGTGTGTTGGAGAGAGAGATACACACACGCACACAGGTACATACTCTTGTCATTCCAGTATGCTTGGACTTTCGTGGTTCTGTAGTAGCAGATTTTCCAGCCAGTTGGATGTTATTTTATTAGTGATTTAACAGACTTTTAGATGAAAGGGAGTGAGGATATTTGGTCCCAGTGAATGCAGGAGGGAAGTGCAGGAATCAGGGCCCCGCTGAGTGGTTGAGGAGCACTGGAACCAAGGACCCAGTGAATGGATGCAGAGCATATGAATAAGGGACTAGAATTGAGGGAACTGGGTGAGTGCATATTGTAAACACCACCTGTGAGGCTTTTGCTAAAATATTGAGATTTCCAAATGGTCAGATAGAAAATTGTCTGTACACATTATAATACTCTGACTCTGAATACACGCAGGATTGTGATTTCCTTTTATTTAATGCTGTTCATCCCAAGATTAGAAATCAGAAATATAGTTATCATCTTACCCAGCGAGAGACGGCACAGTAGGCAGGCACGGGATATTGATTGGGGACGATCAGCCATGATCACAATGAATGGCGGTGCTGGCTCGAAGGGCCGAATAGCTTCCTCCTGCACCTATTTTCTATGTTTCTATGAATCATTTCACTCACAGGGTGGTGGAAGATTTCCAGCTTAATGACATCCTTCTTATAGCAGGGTGACCAGAACTGAACACAATACTCCAAATACAGCCTCGCCAAAATCTTGTAAAACTATAACAAAATAACCCAACTTTCCCAAGTAATTCGCAGTCTTTGTCCCGCCCCACCTCTCCAGCTTTCTTTCCCCTCCCACTACATCAGTCTGAAGAAAAGTCGCCGAAACGTCACCTATCCAAATTCTCCATGGATGCTGACTGATCCGCTGAGTTACTCCAGCACTTTGTCCTTTTTTGACCAAACTTCTATACTCAATATGCTGACTGATGAAGTCAATGTACCAAAAGTACTTACCATCCTAGGTATCTGCGATATCGCTTCAAAGAACTATGTACCTGTGCTCCTAAATCTCTCTGCTCCATTCTTTCCAACTAGTACACCAAAAGGTTTCTTCCTAATTCAGACCAGCGAAATGTCTTCTATTATCGTTATGGGGCGGTGGACCATTTTCTGAGCATTTTGGGTCTCGGCAAATTCTCACCTTGTTGATTTTTCAACGCAGTCTGAGATAGGCATGCGTCATGGAGTTATTATTGTATAGGAAAGAATTGCAGATGCTGGTTTAAATCGAAGGTAGAGACAAAATGCTGGAGTAACTCAGCGAGTCAGGCAGCATCTCCATTCCTTCTCTCCCGTGATGGAATTCCACGGGTAGCATCTCCCTACAGATGCTACCCGTGGAATTATTGTTTCTGGTTTTAGGTTTTTACTTGCGACCCATTGAAATACACCTTGTTGGACATGCTTCCATTGATATAGAACAAGATGGCATTTGCCTTCTGGTTTCCTTGTTCTGTGAAAAACATCTAGAATAATATCACTGAGATGTGTGGCTGAAGTGATTGCTTGTGTTGGTGCAATCTTCAGGACACACTCATGGTGTACCTTTAGCAGTCCCAACTGCCGTACTGTATGATTCCAGGTATGGGTGTGAGATTTTCTGGTGTCCTCCAACTGAAATCCATAGGGATCTGCCCAAGTTGGTAGAGCTGCTGCTTCACAATGCCAGCGACCTGGGTTTCGATCCTGACCTCAGGTGCTGTCTGTATGGAGTTTGAACGTTCTCCCTGTGACCATGTGGGTTTCCTCCGGGTGCTCTGGTTTCCTCTCACATCTCAAAGACGTGTGTTCCACAATAACTGTCTCTTTGTGCAGGAGACTTGAATTACCCAAAATGTCTGATGTACGAGTCTGGTGAATAGGTCCTTCAAATCTCTAAAATTGTGATTATCCGCTGACAATCTTAGATCTGTGAAGAAAGTAAAGGGCCTGTCCCACTTTCACAACCTAATTCATGACCTCTGCCGGGTTTGCCCTTGACTCATACTCGCAGCATGGTCGTCACGAGGTCGTAGCAGGCCGTGATGCTAGTCGTAAGTACTCGTGGCATCAAGTAGGTCGGGGCGTTTTTCTAGCCTGATGAAAAATGTCCACGAGTAAAAAACGTCGTGAATTAGGTCGTGAAAGTGGGGCAGGCCCTTAACAAAGGATTCTTGTTGCTTCAGGTTGAATCTGGTCAATTCCAGATGAGCTGCAATGTATTTCAAATGCATCTAGTGATTCTCCAGGCTCTCGTTTGAGGTGTATATTATAGAGAATAATTCTCCCCCTTGTGACCAATGAGATGGAAAAAATGTTTTACTTTCTGCTCTGGATTACTGATCATAGTCTGCTCAAAATATCATGTGAACTTTTCCTTCCACTTTCTCCGTTCTCATGCTGGATCACTTGCCTGGAAATCGTGTGCTCTGGGAGACATCACTTGTGTGGAGTCTCTCGTTAGAATCTCATAGCTTGCTGCTTGGCATGCATCCTCCTTGTTATCACAATTCAGAGGAATGTGTTGAGATTTCACAATGTCATTAACCAGTACTTCTGGTGCTAACTCTTGCTCCTTCCCTGCTTCACTTAGTCATAAGAGTCATACTGCATGAAGACATGCCTTTCGGCCCAAGGTGCCCCATCTATACTAGTCCCACCTATCCGTGGATGGCTCATAACCCTCTAAAATGATCCTATCCATGTACCTGTCCAAATGTCTCTTAAATATTGTTATGGTACATGCCTCACCTACCTCCTTTGGTTTTCTAAACAAAAGGAAATAATCAGCGGAATGTGAAGCATTAGCAAGTCACACAAAACAATCCTCATATGGATAGCAGCATTAAGGAATTGTCCAAGGATCAATATTAAATACAAGAGCAAAACACAAAGTGCCAGCGTAACGCAGTTGGTCAGGCAACATCTGTGAAGGAAATGGATATCCAAGGTTTCAAGTCGGGACCCATCTTCTGACTGACCCACTGACTTCCTCCAGCAGTTCTTTATGTCTCCTTAAATAGGACATCTCCTTCAGGCTAATTTTCTTCTCAACCCACTTCACAATGAAAGACTGTCCATGTTTTGCTGTTAAACAAAACATTTATCTTGCTGCAATAGATGGGAGATTTCCTGCAGTCTGAACGTCTGTGTTTACCAATTTTATTTTTACCACACACCGTCAATTTTGGTTGCTATTCAGGAAGCTCCTGTTTTGTCTTTTCCATGAGTCACTGCGAATTTAAAACACTATTATTCCACAGATAAACAATGGTTGTTTGTACGACTTGTCTTTCAAGAGGTTGGCCCATAGTTTCCAAATGATAGCTTTTGTTTCATGATATTTGTCTCAGATATTGTGATAGCAGACACATTATGAAAGATGAAAGGAAGTGCTTGCATGTATGAAACTTTAATGGTGTGGATGATGAATCAGCACCTCATCATCAATTATGTTGAATATGCTTCCCATTTCCCAATCATTACATACAATCATCTAATCTAATTACTGTTTAACTGATACTTTGTGCAAATAGTATTATTGATATACGCATCTTGATGATGAGCAGCGATTCAACCACAGGCGCTTTGTGATAACCATGTCCCTGACACAATTGTTAAAGGGCCTGTCCCACTTACGCGATTTTTTTCGGCGACTTGCCGGCACATGTCACAGGGTGACGCCTGTATGGTCGTGAGTAGTCGCCCAAAGAGTCATACCTTTTTCGGGTCGCCGCTGAATTTTCAACATGTTTTCGGACACCTGCTACGACTATGACGGGTGCCTGCAATTTGCCGAAAAAGTCGGGTAAGTGGGACAGGCCCTTAAGTCACTAGAGGCAAACAACTTCAAGTCACCCTACAATAGGTAATATCACCCCACTTTAGTAGTGGTGCAGCAGTAGAGCTGAGATGATCAGCTATGATCACATTGAATGGTGGTGCTGGCTTGAAGGGCCGCATACTCCTGCACCTATTGTCTATTATCTATTGTCTATTGAGACCTGAGTTTGATCCTGACGATGTGCGATGTCTGTGTAGAGATTGAAAGTTCTCCCTGTGACAGCATGGGTTTCTCCAGGTCCAACTGCTTCCTCCCACATTCCAAACACGTGCAGGTTTGTGGGTTAATTGGCTTCTGTAAATTGCCCCTGGCATGAAAGTGGGGTAACATAGAACTAGTGTACGGGTGATCGATGGTCGGCGTGGACTCGGTGGGCTGAAGGGCCTGTTTCCACTATGTTTCTCTAAACTAAAACTAGGGAATTTGGGAACATTAATGGTGATGACTTGACAACAGTTTGTATAACAGAGGTGCATGATGTCCTAAAACAAATAAAGGTAGATAAATCCCCCAAACCTGATCATGTGTATCCAAGGCTGTGGGAAGCCAGAGAAGAAATTGCAGGAGCCTTGGCTGAGAATCATTGTTAAACACAGGTGAGGTGCTGGAAGACAGGAGGGTGGCTATGGTTGTGCCTCTACTTCAGAAAAGCTGCAAAGAAAAACCTGGGAACAAAAGACCAGTGAGCCTAACATCTGTGGTAGGAAAGTCACTGGAGAGAATTCTGAGGAATAAGGTAGACATACATTTGGAAAGACAGGTTGGCCAGGGAGAGTCAGCACAGTTTTATGTGTTGAAGATCATGTCACACGAGTAACCAAAAAGGTTTGCAAGGGCAGGGCTGTAGACATTGCAATATGGACTTCAGCAAAGTCTTTGATATGGTTCTGCGTGGTTGGCTGCTCTGCAAGGTTAGATCGCATGGGATCCAAGAAGAGCCAGATAACTGGATACAGAATTAGCTTCATGTTAGGAACTGGAGGGTGATGATGGAAGGTTATTTTTTGGCCTGGAGGCCTGTGACTAGTGATGTGTTTTAGAGATAGGTGCTGGACCCATTGCTGTTTGTCCTCTATATCAATGATTTGGATGAGAATGTACGAGGCATGATTTGTGAGTTTGCTGATGACACTAAAATAGATTGTATCGCAGACAATTTAATCAAATCTTGGTGCATAACCACTGGATTTAATTTAACTTATTCATTATATGTACAATGAAAAAGCCTTCTTAAATCTCATTACAATCATCTTCCTTTCTAGAAAAACACAGCCGGATATGACTATTTTTCCCTTAATCACAAAATAATATTAGGATTTCTTGAACATATCCTGAAAAATTAATCTGCCAGAATGACTGCATCAAAGAAATGAACAATTATCTATATTTATGAGGATGTTGCCATGACTTGAGGGCCTGAGCTAAAGGGAGAGGCTGGGCAGGCTAGGACTTTATTCCTTGGCGCGCTGGAGGCGTGGGTTATTTTATAGAGATGTATATGATCTTGAGGGGGAGAGATAGAGTGAATGTACAGAGTCTTTTACCGAGAGCAGGGGAATCATGAACCAGAGGACATAGGTTTAAGGTGAGAGGAGAAAGATTTAATAGGAACCCGAGGGTAACTTTTTCACAAGGAGAGTGATGGGTATATGGAATGAGTTACCAGAGGAGGTAGTAGAGGCAGGTACTATAACACAATTTAAAAGACATTTGGGGAGTTCCTGGATAGGAAAGGTTGAGGAATATGGGCCAAACGTGGGAAGTTGGGACTAGTGTAAATGGGGCACCTTGTCATGGGCAAGTTGGAATGAAGGGCCTGTTTCCACGCTATGTCTCCACTCCTGATACAATGTTACTAACATACAACTCAATAGGTAAAACAAAATGCCTTGCATTTAATATGGTGTATTTCACAAACTTGGAATACCCCAAAGTGGTTTACTGTTTCCCAAATAATTTTGAAGTGCAGTCACAGTTGTAAAGCAGGAAACAAAAACAATTATATTGCACACAATGTCTCACAAATCCTAATGTGGGAAAGACTAAATGACCTGTTTGTGATGAAGAAGCAAATGAACTGCAGATGCTGAAATCTTGAAGAAAAAAACAAAGTGCTGGGAGAATTCAACGGGTCAGGCAGCATGCGTGGAGGGAATTGGCAGAAAACATTTGGATTGGGAACCCTCGGACCTGCTGACCTGAAACGTTGTCTATCCATTCCTTAGATAGACAAAATTGCTGGAGAAACTCAGCGGGTACGGCAGCATCTATGGAGCGAAGGAAATAGGCAACGTTTCGTGCCGAAACCCTTCTTCAGACTGATGCAGGGTGGGGGGGGGGGGGCAGGAAGAAGAAAGGAAGAGGAGGAGCCAGAGGGCTGAGGAAGAGCTGAGAAGGGGAGGAGACAGCAAGGGCTACCGGAAATTGGAGAAGTCAATGTTCAGGCCACCGGGATGCAGACTGCCCAAGCGGAATATGAGATGCTGCTCCTCCATTCCTTACACAGATGGTGCCTGGCTCACTGAGTTTCTCGAACAGTTTGATTATGGACCCATTTGTGATGTTGGGAATGGCATATATATTGACCAGGACATTGTGCATAACTCTACTAGTCTTGTTTGAGCAGTGGCGGAAGATATATATCAGTCGAGGAACAGATGGGCAGGCCTCAGTTTAACTTCATCCGATTTATGAGAACAGTATAAACTTCCTCAGTACTTGGCTGCGACATCTGACTGGATATTTGTCCTACATTTTCTGGGGTGGGACTTTAATCTGTAGTCCAGGCAAGAATGTTGTCAACAGTTAGCATTTTCTCTGCCTCTGTGTTTTGTTCATAAACTCATGCTCATTATGACATTATTTCAAAGGCATCATTTTTGAAACATTAATTTTTATTTAAATCCATAAGCACGTGCTCATATTGCCTCTGGTTAATTTCATTGCCCTTCTTTTGTCTCTGTTCCTTTTTTAAAATCTTGCTTTGGCCTAACATATGTGGTTTGAAACATTTCAAAGAAAATAAGCAAATATGTTCTTACATTTACACAAAAGGTCATGATAGTGGACTAGATTAATTCATACAATTTTGGAAGAAAGAAGTAGGAGAGGATACAATGTGAAAGCAATAGGTGGGAATTATTTATCAAAAGGATTATCTGACAATGGATTTCTCTTGTTGGTTTCATGTTCAATTATTTACATTATATAAATTTTGAATTGTTTCTTGTCTCTCAGTATTCCCAGAGAAGACATTATTGGAACAGAATAAGAAGGATTTGATTTTCTGGATAACACTATTGGTTGCTTACATTTTTTTGAAGAATATTGCGATTAACTGTTCTTCACTGAGCATTTTTCAAAAGATTACCATCTTTAAAATTTGAATAATAGTCATAGAGGGATACACAGAGAACCGGACCCTTCAGCCCACTGAGCTTGTGATGTCCATCAATTACCCATTTACACTAATCCTACACTAATCTTTAGTGTAGGATTTACCTTGCACTAAATGTTACACCCTTTTCACGTAAATACACTGTAAATAGCTCGATTGTGATCATGTATTGTCTTTCTACTGACTGGATAGCACGCAACAAAAACCTTTCACTGTACCTCGGTGCACGTGACAATAAACTAAACTACACTAATCTCATTTTTATTCACTCCCCCCAGATTCTACAACCCACCTGCATACTGGCAAATTCATCTATCGACTGGATTGTCTTTGGGACGTGGAAGGAAATGGTAGCACCCGGAGGAAAACATCCAATTAATGGACAGACTGCACTGAACATCACAATCATGTCTCTGGCGATGTGAGGCTGTGGCTCCATTAGCTGCACCACTTTGCCTTCCAAAATAAACATTTAATAAACAAATCAGTTAAACAAAGCTAGCTCAAGATATCCAATTTTAATACACCTGCAATGCAGGCAGCAGTGCAGCACAGTGGCGCAGCTGGTAGAGTTCCTTCCTCACAGGGGCAGAGACTCGAGTTTGATCCTGACCTTGGGTGGCTGTCTGTGTAGAGGTTGCACGTTCTCCTCTTGACTGTATGTGTTTCCCCTATCTGTTACGGTTTCCTCCCATATCCCAAAGACGTGCAGGCTTGTAGGTTAGTTGGCCTCTGTAAATGGCCCCGAGTGTGCAGGGAGTGGATAAGAAAATGGAATAACATAGTACTAGTATAGATGGGTGATCAATGGTTGGTGTGGATTCGATGGGCCGAAGGGCCTATTTCCTTGCTGTATTTTTCAATTCAACTTTGCTTAGTTGAGGAGTTTCTCCGACATCATGACACTAACTTCGTAGCTGACCTTGTGAAACAGGTGCATTTCTTGACATCGGGAGCAGGAGGATTTTTCTTGGTTAATTGCCAATTAAAGTTGTGTTTCCAAGATATTTAAAGCCAAATAAAGTTTTGCCCTTAATTACTTTGCCGTAATTGTCCGTTGGAAGTGACCTGCAGCTTTCCACCATTTGTCAGTACAGTCGGGGGAGGGAAAGCACAAATTAATCCCCCTTTTCAATCTGACTCTCAAATGTCGCCCTGTGAATCAGCAGGGAAGAAGTCTTTCAACTGCTTGTTAAAATACATTAATAAGAGTGGAGATGGTAAGTAATTCATAGTAACAGTACTCTTTAACCAATACTATTCCCCTTTGAGTTTTGTAGTTGCAACCATCCAGTGAGTCTGCACATGTTAGCATGCAAATGTTAAGATGATGACAAAATAATATTGCAGCCCACTTTTCTGATGTGGTTGCTAATTGCATATAATGATGCAAGTGAATAGGGCAGAGACAAAGTGGAGTGGCTCACAGCCAGCAGGGTTGGTGGGAAATTTAGTCTGTGCACCAAACAGTCTGTCTCACCCAATATTATGCTATTGTCGTTTTTCTTGATGAGAACTCTCCTCTATTGCCATGGTGACTTGAACATTGGACAAACAATAAATGCAAGTGGTTGGTGGAGCTTCTGTAGCAAAGTCTAATTGGTGATGGACAGGAAAGCTGTTGGTTTTTGCCTTTACAAAGGGTTACAAAGTATAATAGAGCGAGAACTTGCAAAAAGGCGTTGTTTAATCGTAGGCTTCGCTGCTTTGGGTTTATGAGGTTACAGGCTGGGAACATAATATCAGCCTTTACCAGAAATAAAATGTGTTATGTGTTATGTTACACAGAAAATGCAAGTCTGTCAGAGTGTAAAGCAATATTGTGCAAGCTGAAATAACAGTGATTGAGTACAAACAAGGCAACTAATACATGGCTTCAACGGTGAGTTTCTGCAATTTTAATGGCTTGAACAGTATGTATTGAGTGAGAAACATGAAGGACACCTCAATGACGTCGTGTTTTAGAAGAGCACCAAGTTTAAGTGGTTAGTGAGTAATTTCCTTGTAATCGCATGCACCGTGGGAGTTGGAAGGAGTTTGAGATTGTGCTGTTAGTGGTTTATGATCTTTTATTCTTTCTGCAAACATCTTCAGCATTAACAAAGTGGAAGATTTTGTTTTAACTCACTAACAAGCTCCTGTTGCTACTAATGCTGTACTAATTTTACGTGCTGTTACCAGTGTATATGAAAATATTTTTTCATGTGAATAACAAACTATTCAAATGTGAAAAACTAATTGTGCTGGAAGCAAAGTGAGTCATCAGCACACTGATTCTATTTCAATCAAAGTATCAGTGTACATTTTAAAATGTCAGAGTCATACAGCATAGATCCCCAAGTCCATCATGCATATGCCAACCATCGAGTACCTGTATCACAGTGGTTCTTAACTTTTTTGGCCCCACGACCCCATCAGACGTTCTTGGTCAGTACCGTGACCCCCGAAACAAAAATTGAAAAAAAACAGCCTGGTTTATTAAAACATGTCTGCCAATGCTCAGTCAATGGGATGGCTGAAATTGCTTCACAGCCATCAGGCAATCAAAACGAGGACGAATGCTCGACAGGCAGCACCTCATGTCAGCGTTGATCACAAGCCTATTGCGTACCTTTGTTTTCAGAGTTACCATGGTTGAGAATCCAGCCTCACAGAGACAGGTTGAGGAGGACTGGACCAATAGGGTCAGGGCCCTCTTCGGAAAAAAACAGGACAGTCCTTCACTTTCACTGCGCTTCTTCACGAATTCGGTAAAATTCAACCTTCGCAGTCAAGTCAGTATCACTGATGGCACCGTCTTCAATGGAAAAGGGTCGGATGATCCACTCTTCACGAGAGTGGTCGTCCAGTCCGGGGAAGTAACGTTCGATGGCTTCACTAATTGCCACAAGGTGGGTTGAGATCTCCTCGTGGAAGTGGCATACAGCATCTGGCGTAGCATCCAGGAGAGTCGTCATCTCAGGGAAGATAGTCATGTCACTGTCCTGGACTCTTCTCTGGTAAAGGTTCCTCCTGAACACTGCCACTTTGTCACGAGCCGTGTGTAGCATTGGGAGGTTTCCATGAAGTGACAGGTTCAAGGAATTCACCTCGGCAAAGAAGTCAGCCAAGTAAGCAACCTTCATCACGAACAGTTCATCCTGCATCTTTTCATGAAGCTGATTCTCCTTCTCAGTACACCCTCTCTCCAAGTACAGCGCTATTTCCTCTCGGTTGAATCATACGATTGAGAACTTTACCATGCGAAGGCCAGCGCACCTCTGTGTGGAATAACAGAACAGTGAAATCGGCGCCCATTTCTTTACACATCGCTTTGAAGATTCTTGAATTTGTTGCGCTCCATCAGATGTGGTTCACAATCTTCACCACATCTGAAAACACTTCTCAAAGACCAGGAGGGAGAGTCTTCATCGCTAAAGCATGGTGACGTATCATGCAGTGGGTGAAGGAGACATGGGGAGCGACATCCTTCACGAAGGCTTTGAAGCCGGATCTGCAATTGACCATGGAAGCTGCCCCATGTGTATACACCCCGACAAGTCGTTCCCAGCCAAGCTCATGTTCAATGAGGAAGGCTTCCAGCATTCTGAACACATCTTCTCCCCGAGTGGGAGGAGCCAATGGCTCCGAGAACAGGTACTCCTTCATGGCTTCTCCATCGAGGTAACGAACATAGACTAGCAGTTGGGAACATGAGGCAACATCTGTTGACTCGTCCAGTTGCAGTAAATACACTGGACTGCTCTTCACAGCGCTCACTATTTGCAACAGAATATCATTACTCATATCCGAGATTCGACTTTTGACTGTGTCATTCAAAAGGGAAATCTGCCTGAACTTGTTTGACTGCTGTTCCCCCAGCACCAACTTTGCTGTTTCGAGAAGGCATGGCTTGATAAGCCCTTCACTGATGCTGTAAGGTTTCTTAGTCTGTGCGATTCGATAAGCAATCCGGTATGAAGCCTCCAACGCTGCTTCATTTTGATGAGCGCAGTGACCTGTCGAATCGATGCAGGAACCCTTGAGTGCGGCTTATTTTCGTTTGAAGTGGTCCACGCCCTTCCCCGCCAGGTTGCTGTGACAAGGCTCCAAATGGATCTTCAGTTTGCTGGGCTTCATGCTCTCGTGGCTGAAAACCTTGGCACAGATAACACATTGCGGCTTGACCACGGATTTTTGAACAATGCTTGTGAAGCCGATCTTGAGAAATGCTTCACTATATGTGCGCGTCTTGGAAGGCATGGTTCACAACACACACAGTTCGTGTGTGTGTATACGCAGGGCCTCAGAGAAATTTTATCAGTGGGTACAAAGCCCCCTTCCCTTCTTCATTAGTCATCCTGTTTTTATCCACTACGCTACGGTTTTATGCTATGAGCTGTAGCCTGCAAAGCAAAAAGGGGTATGGAAGATGAGAGAGGGGCGGAATGGAGCACTCTGTTGAGGCCTTATGCCCCTATACCCCATGATAAATATAAATAAATATAAATAAAATAATAGGATCAGAAAGCACATTTGTTTTCCTTAGCTCCATAGATGCTGCCTCACCCGCTGAGTTTCTCCAGCATTTTTATCTATCTTTGTTTATGCTACAATACAGATAAGGAGAAAGAATTCACATTGAAACATCCTTTTATATTTCAATGCAGATCAGATCATCAGAAGACATAATTATAAGTAAAAGAAGGTAGATAGGCTTGGTATTTACTTTAAATAAAGAGCTCTCCTGGCCTTTTTTTGTGTAAAATTTCGAATCACAGCATGAAAATGTATTGTTCTGGCAATGTTTGATTCAATATTATTGATTCAATACGTTGACATTGTGGGGCTGTGGTCTGCGGAGCTTTTAGCCACGGGCGTGGCGTGGACTTACCATCCGGAGCCTGAGATCCCTTGCCGGGGATCGCCAGAAAAGAGCTCCGACCGCCGGCCTGCGGCCTTTAACATCCTGAAGCCGCGGTCTGCGGAGTTTCTAGCCACGGGCGTGGCGTGGACTTACCATCTGGAGCCTGGGTTCCCTCGCCGGGGATCGCCGGAGAAGAGCTCCGACCGCCGGCCTGCAGCCGATAACATCCTGAAGCCGCAGTCTCCGGTAGGAAAGTCCCGAGTCGGGACCTCCAAGCCGCGGAGTGTGTTTGTCTGTCCCGACGTCGGAGTTTGGATCATCCCGACAAGAGGGCCTGTACATCGGGCCGTCCATAGCAGCGACTACGGAGGGGTTATGGCCCCGACCATGGGTGAACAAAGGAGGAGGACTGGCTGAACCTTGTTGCCTTCCACCACAGTGAAGAATGCTGTGGTGGATGTTTGTGCCTATGTCATCACGCACCATGCGCGCGTAAATTACGTGCAAATGACGGCCGTGGGACAGGCCCTTTAAGCTAACACAAACATTTGGAAACAGGTCACCAAGTTTATACTCTGTTAACAAGTTCAACAGATCTAATGATTTTAACTGCATTTATAAAATTCACCCTCCCACTAACACACACTCACTCACTCACCCACTCACATCCACCCACACACACACACACACACCCACCCTCACACACACACAAACACACACACACCCATTCACACACCACTCACACCCACTCACACACACCCACTCACACACACCCACCCACACCCACTCACACTCATCCACACCCACTCATCCAAACCCACACACCCACATTCACCCACTCACACCCACCCACACTCACACACCCACCCACATTCATTCACACACGCCCACTCACACACGCCCACTCACATATGCCCACTCACCCACACCCACTGACCCACCCATACCCACACCCAGGCCCAGGCCACTGAAACAGCCGCAGCCACTGTCGCCGATCTTCACTGCCTTCAGAAAGCCACCGATGCTGCTGCCCGTATCTCTACTCCAGCTCCCCACGGGCCTCCACCAGCGACTCCGCCGACCCTCGCCTCTCCACCGGCCACTAGCGGGCCAGAGCCGTCACCTCACCAGATTTCGAGGCGCAGCACGAGGCCCACAACCTCCACCATGCAGACAGCACGTGGTCTGTCTCTGCTGGGTCCTAGTGCACCCCCCCCCCCCCCCCGACCACATACCCGCCAGTTAAAATTCCCCGCTTTATTTTGGATCACAATATCTACGAATTACGATATATAAAACTATGTAGGCTCACACAAAATGTGAATGCTAGTCTTCACAAAATACATGCAAACATTTTCTGAGATCTCAGGAAATTCCCGGCCCCCCTCCTTTGGCTCCCGGGCCCCCTTTTGGACTCAGGGCTCGGGTACGATGTACCCCCTGCACCTTCCTCTCATAGGCCCTGTGTATACGTACGCGCATACGCAAACAAAATACTGTGTGTGGTATGTACCTTTGTTAGGTTCCTAAAAATGGGCTCAACAAATTGACGTTATTTACAACCCCTTTATGACCCCCGGAAAACCAAAATGACGCCCATGGGGGTCATGACCCCCAGGTTAAGAACCACTGCTCTAACATGTCTGCACTCCGAAATATTGAGCTACTTGTCCTGCCTTTCTAAATGTACATAAATGTTGTCCATGGGGATTTTCTAAAATAATTTCTCTACCACATATAAGGCTCACTGGCTTATCCTTGCTTCCTTTCTTAAGTAAAGGAATAACATTAGCTATCTTCCAATCTTCTGATACCTTGCCTATGGCTAACGGAGATGAAAAAATCTTTGTCAGGGCTCCAGCAATTTCCTTCCTAGCTTCCCATAGCATTCTGGAATAAATCTCTTTGCCCTGGGGAATTATCAACCCTTATGTATTCCACGACATCTAACACCCACATCTTCTTAATACTGACATGCTCCAGACTACCAGTTCAGTTTAGTTTATTGTTGCGTGCACTGAGGTACAGTGAAAAGCTTTTGTTGCGTGCTAACCAGTCAGAAGAAAGACAATAGATGATTACAGTCGAGCCATTGACAGTGTGTAGATAAATGAGGGAATAACCTCCAGTGCAAGGTAAAACCAGCAAAGTCTGAACAAGGATAGTCTGAGGATCACCAATGAGGTAGATAGCAGAGAGCAGTGCTGAACCAACACATCTCTCTCTGAACTTGCTATCCTCCAGATCTTTTTGGTGAGTTCAAAAAAAGGATTGTTTTAGGACCCTGCCCACATTCCCTGGCTGAACACAATAGACAATAGGTGCAGGAGTAGGCCATTCGGCCCTTCAAGCCAGCACCGCCATTCAATGTGATCATGGCTCATCATCCACAATCAGTACCCTGTTCCTGCCTTCTCCCCATATCCCCTGACTCCGCTATCTTCAAGAGCCCTATCTATCTAGCTCTCTCTTGAAGGTATCCAGGGAACCGGCCTCCACCGCCCTCTGAGGTGGAGAATTCCACAGACTCACAACTCTCTGTGTGAAAAAGTGTTTCTTCATCTCCGTTCTAAATTGCTTACCTCTTATTCTTAAACTGTGTCCTCTGTTTCTGGACTCCCCCAACATCGGGAACATGTTTCCTGCCTCTAGCGTGTCCAAACCCTTAATAATCTTATATGTTTCAATAAGATACCCTCTCATATTTCTAAATTCCGGAGTATACAAGCCCAGCCACTCCATTCTCTCAGCATATGACAGTCCCGCCATCCCGGGAATTAACCTTGTGAACTTACGCTGCACTCCCTCAATAGCAAGAATGTCCTTCCTCAAATTTGGAGACCAAAACTGCACACAATACTCCAGGTGTGGTCTCACTAGGCCCCTGTACAATTGCAGAAGGACCTCTGCTCCTATACTCAACTCCTCTTGTTATGAAGGTTAACATGCCATTCTTCACTGCCTGCTGTACCTGCATGCTTACTTTCATTGACTGATGAACAAGGACCCCCAGATCCCGTTGTACACAAGTGTGATCCCTTTGGTCCCACTCATTTCCATAGCATCACCTTTGCTACGGATACATTGTGGAACCATTCAGGATTATCCTTCAAGGCCAAGGATATTTCAGAACCTTTTTCTGCCTTCCTAATTTCTCCCTTAAACACTTTCTTGCACCCTCTATATAGGGGGGGGGGGGTTGCACGTAAGGTCATCAGGTCAAAGGGCGTGACGCACGTAGCTCAATCCTTCTGGAGTACAAGGCAGCTTCCGGCATGCACCAGTAACACACACGTACGTTCTTACCTGTTAAAAACGCCAAAAATGGTCCATTTTTGCGCTGTAAAAATTGTGGAAATAGGGGTAACAATGAGAGAAAACCGCCAAAATCACTGCTGCTCACAGACTTGTGAAAGAGCAGCGTGCCGACGGATTGAGGGCAAGTCCCGGCCCACGACTGCACGGGGCGGGAGGGTGACTGAGCTATCTGAACCCGAGCACCAAGGTGTAAGCGGCCGAAGGAGCGCATCCCTCGGGACAGCCCCCACAGAGTTGGGGAGAGTCTGGTCCCTCTGCCCACCCAGAGTCACTGACTGCGATGCACCGGACCCAACCCCCACACCAGGGTGATTCACGCCCCCAACCCCTGGACCCCGACCCACACACACAGGGTGATTCACTCCCCTCACACACCCCCCCCCCCGGCCGCGGGGACAGACGGCCCGGGGCCCGCGAGTGTGAAACCAGTCAGCGTAGAGTCCGGATGCTGGGATAGAAGACGGGCCCGCTGTACTGGCAGCCATACTAAGTGCTTACCTGACTTTCACCGCTTGTACTCCAGAAGGCGTTGCGTGGCAACAGTACGGGTCACGACTGCCGTGCAACCTCCCTTAAGGAATTTATTTGATTGTAGTTGCCAATACCTATCATATGCTTCCTTGTTTTCCTCATTGCCTAAAACCTTTGTCATTCAAATCTTGCCATCTTTACTTTTCAACCTTGCTACCCTGGAACTCTTGCTAACACTTGTACCTTTTCAACCTCAAGTAGTTGCTCCACCAGGACTTTCACCAGGTACACAAAAATGCTGGAGAAACTCAGCGGGTGCAGCAGCATCTATGGAGTGAAGGAAATAGGCAACGTTTCGGGCCAAAACCCTTCTTCAGACTTTCACCAGGTTCTCTTGTTAATCCTGGCTAAATTGGACCAGTCAGGATTTTAAAATGGGGTTACATTTCAGGGCTTGCTGGGAGATTTGGTCAAATTGGGAATGCTCTCTGCAGAGCTGGGACAAGCTGCGAGAGGTGCCAGATAGTCTGGAGCTTAGATACAATTCATATGCAAAGGGACTGGGAACCTTGCAAGCCTTGTCAATCTGATACCAAATGCATAGAATGGATTTGGTGGTTGCAAACTAGATATACCATTTTGTAAATAGGTTGTAAATAATGTTGCAGAATCTGACTCTGCTGGATGTTTATTGGATGGGGTGTTAAGCCTTGTCTGAAAGTTCTGTAAATCAGGGTAAATGTTTCAATAGTTGACTTCATCTTGAAGTCCGTTGTGAATACAATGTATTGAGCTGTTGTATCATTGGGTTTGGGAAACATCTGTTATGTATGGGGTTAATCGATATCTGTAATTGGGTAATTGTAAGACAACCCCCTGTGTGGTTCGGCCCTCAGGTTCGCGGGGCATATAAAAGGCCGTGATCACGAGGCTCAAGGTCGATCTTCTGGAGAACTTCTGGAGTGTCTGTCTGTGCGAGGCCTAGAGGGCTTGAACAGACAGATACGGGGATCGAACCGCGGTGGGGATAGGTACAGTGTTTGATCTGTGACGCACTTTCGGTAAAATAAACTTTAGTTATTTCAAGTGCTTGATTCAGTGTTTTTATTGAAACTAGACTGGGGGGAAGCTCAGCAATTATCACTCTCATATGTTATAGATAGAGTCATAGAGCGATACAGTGTGGAAACAAGCCTTTCAGCCCAACTTGCCCACACCGGCCAACATGACTCAGCTACACTAGTCCCACCTGCCAGCATTTGGTCCATATCCCTCCAAACCTGTCTTATCCATGTACATGTCTGTTTCGTAAATGTTGGGGTAGTTCCTGCCTCAACTACCTCCTCTGGCAGCTTGTTTCAAACATCCACCACCCTTTGTGTGAAAAGGTGTTACCCCTCAGATTCCCATTAAATATTTTCCCCTTCACCCTAAACCTATGTCTTCTGGTCCTCGACTCACCTACTCTGGGCAAGATACTCTGTTCATCTACCCGATCTATTCCTAGCAAGATCTTATACACCTCAATAAGATCACCCCTCATCCTCCTGTGCTCCAAGGAATAGAGTCCCAGCCTACTCAACCATATCTTCTAGCCCTGGCAACATCCTCAAAAAAATTTCACTGTAGCCTTTCCAGCTAGACAACATCTTTCCTATGAAATGGTGCCCAGAACTGAACAAAAAGCTGGAGTAACTCAGCAGGACAGGCAGCCTTGTCTGAAAGTTCTGTAAATCAGGGTAAACGTTTCGGGTTGAGACCCTTCTTCAGACTCTAAATGTGGCCTCGCAAACATCTTATACAACTGCAACATGACCTCCCAGCTTCTATACTCAATACTCCTACGAAGGCCAACGTGCCAAAAGCCTTCTTGACAACCCGATCTACTTGCATCTCCACCTTCAGGGAACTATACACCTGCACTCCTAGATCCCTCTGCTCTACAATACTACCCAGAGCTCTACCATTCACTGTGTAGGTCCTGCCCATGTTAGACTTCCCAAATGCAACACAGCCCATTTTTCTGCATTAAATTCCATCACCCATTCCTCAGCCCTTTGGCCAATTAATCAAGATCCTGCTGCAATTTTTCTTCACTATCTGCAAAACCACCCACTTTTGTAACATCTGCAAACTTGCTAATCTTGCCGTGTATGTTATCATCCAAATCATTGATATAGATGACAAACAGTACGGGCCCAGCACCGAACCCTGAGGCACACCACTAGTCACAGGCATCCAGTCCGATTAGCAACCTTTCACCATCACCCTCTGCTTCCTTCCATGCGGCCAATTTTCTATCCATTCAATTATCTCTCCTTGGATCCCATGCAATCTAACCTTCCAGAGCAGCCTACCATGAGGAACCTTGTCGAACAGCTTTACTGAAGTCCATATATACATCTACAGCTCTGCCCTCATTGACCTGGAACAGGTACTTCAGATCTTGAACAGGTACTTCGGATCTGTCTTCACTATGGAAGACACAAACAATCTCCCAGATGTACTGGAGGACAGAGGATCTAAGGGGGCAGAGGAACTGAAATAAATTTTCATTAGGCGAGAAATAGTATTGGGTGGGCTAATGGGACTGAAGGGTGATAAATCCCCTGGGCCTGATGGTCTGCATCCCAGGGTCCTCAGGGAGGTGGCTCTAGAAATAGTGGATGCATTGGTGATCATTTTCCAATGTTCAATAGATTCAGGATCAGTTCCTGTGGATTGGAGGATAGCTAATGTTATCCCACTTTTCAAGAAAGGAGCGAGAGAGAAAACGGGGAATTACAGACCAGTTAGCCTGACTTCGGTGGTGGGAAAGATGCTGGAGTCAATTATTAAAGAGGTAATAATGGGGGATTTGGATAGCAGTAAAAGGATTAGTCCGTCAACATGGATTTATGAAAGGGAAATCATGCTTGACTAATCTTCTGGAATTTTTTGAGGATGTGACAAGTAAAATGGATGAAGGGGTGCCAGTGGATGTAGTGTATTTAGACTTTCAGAAACCCTTTGATAAGGTCCCGCACGGGAGACTGGTGACTAAAATTAGAGCACATGGTATTGGGGGTAGGGTGTTGACATGGATAGAAAATTGGTTGGCAGACAGGAAGCAAAGAGTAGGAGTGAACGGGTCCTTTTTAGAATGGCAGGCAGTGGCAAGTGGAGTGCCGCAAGGCTCGGAGTTGGGGCCGCAACTGTTTACCATATATATTAATGATTTGGAAGAGGGAATTAGGAGCAACACCAGGAAGTTTGCGGATGACACAAAGCTGGGTGGCAGTGTGAACTGTGAAGAGGATGTTAGGAGGTTGCAGGGTGACCTGGACAGGTTGAGTGAGTGGGCAGATACAGTATAATATAGATAAATGTGAGGTTATCCACTTTGGCGGCAAAAACAAGGGGACAGATTATTATCTCAATGGGGTTAGGTTAGGTAAGGGGGAGGTGCAGCGAGACCTGGGCGTCCTTGTGCACCAGTCACTGAAAGTTGATGTGCAGGTACAGCAGGCAGTGAAGAAAGCTAATGGAATGTTGGCCTTCATAACAAGAGGATTTCAGTATAGGAGTAAAGAGGTTCTTCTGCAGTTGTAAATAGGGCTCTGGTGAGACCACATCTGGAGTATTGTGTACAGTTTTGGTCTCCTAATTTGAGGAAGGACATCCTTGTGATTGAGGCAGTGCCGCATAGGTTCACGAGATTGATCCCTGGGATGGCAGGACTGTCATATGAGGAAAGATTGAAAAGACTAGGCTTGTATTCACTGGAGTTTAGAAGGATGAGGGGATATCTTATAGAAACATATAAAATTATAAAAGTACTGGACATGCTAGATGCAGGAAAAATGATCCCAATGTTGGGCGAGTCCAAAACCAGGGGCCACAGTCTTAGAATAAAGGGGAAGCCATTTAAGGCTGAGGTGAGAAAAAACTTTTTCACCCAGAGAGTTGTGAATTTGTGGAATTCCCTGCCACAGAGGGCAGTGGAGGCCAAGTCACAGGATGGATTTAAGAGAGAGTTAGATAGAGCTCTAGGGGCTAGTGGAATCAAGGGATATGGGGAGAAGGCAGGCACGGGTTATTGATTGGGGACGATCAGCCATGATCACAATGAATGGCAGTGCTGGCTCGAAGGGCCGAATGGCCTCCTCCTGCACCTATTTTCTATGCTCCTATGTTTCTATGACCTTTTTGGCCACCTCTTCAAAAAGCTCAATCAGATTTGTGAGGCACGACCGCCCACGTACGAATCAACCCTTATCTGTCTAAATGCCTGTAGATCCTATCCCTCAGAATACCCTCTGGTAATTTTCCAACTACAGATGTGAAGCTCACTGGCTTTTGGTTCCCAGCATTTGCCCTGCAGCCCTTCTTGAATAAAGGCACAGCATTTGCCACCCTCCAGTCCTCCAGCATATCTCCTGTATTTAAAGATGACTAGTAAATTTCAACATTCAAGATATTAGCCTTCCCCCTATTCATGACCTTATCCCTTTTCATAACCTCTCAGTTTAGTGTCTTGTCAGAAATTCTGAAAGTGCAGCACTCCCACAGTACTATACTGAGGTGTCAGCCTAGATTGGAAGCTGAGGACCAAATGGAAAAATGTTCAAACTTTTATAGACAGATTAAAAGAGACAAACCACCACTTGTAAAGAGAGGATAGCAAATTCCCAAACAAATCTCATAATAATGATGTTCTTGTATCCCTGATCCATGGCAAACATCTTATAACTGGTTTATTATTGTCAGTGTAATATGAAATAAGGAAGAAAGCAGCGTGCCATAGATTTTACTGCATTTCTAATGACCACGTAAACAATGGAATCAGAACGATGTCATGGTTAACACTGAGTCCTATGTTTGACCATAACTCTGCATTTTAAATACATTTTCTAATTGCTCTCCAAAATACATTTCTGCCTTGGTAACCCATCTACATGACAGGCAGATTATGACGTGGCAGGACTAATGGTGGTTTAAGGGCATTGGTCACATGTGGTTAAATGGTCAGGACCTTTACAAAGCCCTCCATTAGAAAGAGGAGAGATAGAGGCAAGAATATGAATGCCTTGTTGATTTAGTGCACTGCTTACTAAAGGTTCTTACTTTGCAATCACCTATAAACAAATAATAATTGTTTTTAAATGCTGAGATTAAGGATATCCATAACAGAGTTTGCATAGGCTCAACTGAGATGATGCATCTCAATACAAAATGCCAATCTTATTGAGAGGTACAAGGGAACTGTCAGGTGTTAGTTGTTATATTGATGTGTCTTTGTCATCAGTCGCATTATTAAGTGTCAGCCCTCAATTCTTGGAAATGAGTTAGTACTGAATAACTGAAATACGCACTCTAATTACACTCTTGGCAGTGCATTCCAGGCTCCCACCACACTCTGCATAAAAAACCTTGTCCCGTACAACTCCTTTAAATGTTACTCCTGTCACCTTAAAGTGATGCACTTTGACTTCACGTTACGGATAATGCCCTCTAATCCAGGTAGCTGGTCTAGTAAACCACCTCTGCAACCTCTCCAAAGCCTCCACATCCTTCCTGTAGTGGGGTGGCCAGAACTCAGTTTAAGTTTAATTTATTTTACTTATGTCGAGGTACAGTGAAAAGCTTTTGTTGCATGCTATCCAGTCAGCAGAAAAACAAAACATGATTACAATCGACCCATTTACAGTGTATAGATACATGATAAGGGAACAACATTTAGGACAAGGTAAAGCTAGCAAAGTCCAATCAAGGATAGTTCGAGGGTCACCAAAGAGGTAGATAGCAGTTCAGCACTGCTCCCTGGTTGTGGTAGGATGATCCAGTTGCCCGATAACAGCTGGGAAGAAACTGTCCCTGAATCTGCAGGTGTGCATTTTCACACTACTATTCCTTTTACCTGATGGGAGAGGGTGAAGAGCGAGTGGACAGGGTGCGACTCATCCTTGATTATGCTGCTGCCTTGCCGAGGCGCGTGTGGTATAAATGGAGTCAATAGAAGAGAGGTTGGTTAGTGTGATGGTCTGGGCTGCGTCCACAATTCTCTGCAAATTTCTTGCGGTCTTGGATGGAGCTGTTCCCAAACCTAGCTGTGATGCATCCTCATAAAAATACCATGCGATGGTATGTTAGCATTCATAGCAAAATGGATTTGAGTATAAGAGCAGGGAGGTTCAACTGCAGTTGTACAGGTTCTTGGTGAGACCACATCTGGAGTATTGCGTACATGTTTTGGTCTCCTAATCTGAGGAAAGACATTCTTGCCATAGAGGGAGTACAGAGAAGGTTCACCAGACTGATTCCTGGGATGGCAGGACTTTCATATGAAGAAAGACTGGATAGACTCGGCTTGTACTCGCTAGATTTAGAAGATTGAGGGGGGATCTTATAGAAACTTACAAAATTCTTAAGGGGTTGGACAGGTTAGATGCAGGAAGATTATTCCGATGTTGGGAAGTCCAGAACAAAGGGTCACAGTTTAAGGATAAGGGGGAAGTCTTTTAGGACCGAGATGAGAAAATCATTTTTTACACAGGAGAGTGGTGAAATCTGTGGAATTCTCTGCCACAGAAGGTAGTTGAGGCCAGTTCATTGGCTATAGTTACGAGGGAGTTAGATGTGGCCCTTGTGGCTAAAGGGATCAGGGGGTATGGAGAGAAGGCAAGTACAGGATACTGAGTTGGATGATCAGCCATGATCATATTGAATGGTGGTGCAGGCTCGAAGGGCCGAATAGCCTACTCCTGTACCTATTTCTATGTTTCTATGTTTCTAAAAGCCTTATATGGTGCATCTGTAGAAGTTGCTAAACTGGATTATTTTCCCCTCGATCTTTCCTCAGTAAATATACTTAACTAATACACCGTTCTTGCTTCAATAAGTTTATTTGTCACCCCAGGGGACTTGCTCTAGTCACAGCCTCTGTCTCCCAAGGAGTCCGAAGTGTTCCCCCAGAAGTAAGTGGTTTACAATAGACATAATACAAGTAAATAAGCAGTAACAAGCAGAAGCAATTTTGCGCACTTTCTTGGTCCTCCAATCATATCATGACACGGTATGTGGGTAAAGCCAGAGATCAGGTTCCTCAACACAAGGAACTCGCAAGCTCATGATCTCATCATCACCAGTGATCAGGTTAAATAACTCAAACAATTGATCTCATTATCGCCGTCAGGTTGCTCAAAAATGATTTAACTAACTTTGTTATCACAGCTGCAACACAACCTAGTATTTTCCCACTCAACGCTGTAATTTTCCACTAACGTGCACAGCAAAAAGCAAACTCGTCAAAGTTGATGAGCGTTGTAGGGACATGCCGAACCTCCTCAGCCCTTCTAAGGAAGTAGAGGCGTTGGTGTGGATTCTTGGTCGTTGCTTCATATGGGTGGTCCTGAAGAAGTTGTTGGCGATATTGAATCCTAGGAATTTAAAGTTTTCCACCATATCTACTTTGGCACCGTCATGCAAACTTGGGGTATGTGTACCGCTTCGCTTCCTGAAGTCGATCACTATCTCCTTTGTCTTGCTGACATTGAGAAAAAGGTTGTTGGCTCAACACCAGGGCACCAGGTTCTCAATCTCATCCTTGTACTCTGTCTCATCATTATTTGATATCCGGACCACAAAATGTGGTGTCGTCAGCAAATTTGAAAATTGAATTAGATTTGTACATGGCAGGACAGTCGTGGGTGTACAAGGAGTAAAGAAAGGGACTGAGAACGCATCCTTGGGAGCCCTGTGTTGAGGTTTATTATGAAGGTTGATTTGTCCTCTATCCTTACTGATTGGGTCTGTTGGTCAGGAAGTCGAGGATCTAGTTGCAGGAGATGAGTGCTGACATCAAGTCCCACGAGTTTGGTGATAAGTTTGGATAGTATAATGTATTAAAGGCAGTGCTGTAGTCTATGAATAGGAGTCTGACATATGGGTTTCTCTTGTCCAGGTGTTCTAGGGATGAATGTCCACAATACTCTGTCCATAATAGTCTAAATGTGTCTAACCAATGTCCGATAAAGATGCAACATGACTTTTTGACTCTTACATCCATGTCATGACTGGTTAAAGGCGGGCATACCATATACCTTCTTTACCACTCTATCTACATATGTTGCCAATTTCTGAGAGTTTATGGACTTGGACTCTAAGATCCTCTGTACATCATTGCTGTTAAGAGTCTTGCCATTAACTGTATACTTCTTTGCCACTTACTCAGAAAGTTGTGCACTTTGAGTTTCATACTTGAGGATGATGAACTACTGCGCTATGATTGTTGGCTTCTACTAATGAAAGATTAGAAGGAATAAAGTGAAGTTTCTCCACGATATCCTGACGAAGATTTACTCTAATGTATCTGGTTTTGCAACCACAAGAGCCGTTCCCATAAATCAATGGTTCAACAAGTTACTGCAAGATAATCCGTTCTGACTCACTGCTAGGTGTGGTGTTAATTTCCTATGGAGATTGTTAACCTACTTGCTTTCTATTGGACATTGGCACATCTGATTTTATTTCAAATAAAGATTTCAAATGGGTTTAAATTAAAAAGGGGGGGGGGGTGTAGTCAACAACGTGGACGCGTATCCGTGCAGCTAACGGGAAAGAGAGTGTAGGAAAGGTCATGTTTAAATTAACAGGGCAGGGGCTGGGACCCAATGCAAGGAGACAGAGGACATAAAAAGAGGACAGAAGCAAATGGTAGGAGATAAGAAAAAACTATACTGAAAGCTTTGTGCCTTAATGCGAGGAGCATTCGAAATCAGGTGGATGAATTGAATACGCAGTTAGTAATTAAGGGACATGAATAGTTGGAATTACGGAGACATGGCTCTAGGCTGACCAAGGCTGGGAGCAAAAAAATGTAGGGGTATTCGATATTCAGGAAGGATAGACAGAAAGGAAGAGGAGGTGGGGTGGCATTGCTGGTTAAAGAGGAGATTAATGCAATAGCAATGAGAGACATTAGCTTGGATGCTGTAGAATCGGTATGGATAGAACTGCGAAATCGCCAAGGGCAGAAAACGCTTGTTGGAGTGGTATACAGACTACCTAACAGCAGTAGGGAGGTTAGGGATAGCATCAAGCAGGAAATTAGGGATGCGTGTAGCAAAGGTTATCATGGGTGACTTTAACCTACATATAGATTGGGCCAACCAAATTGATAACAGTGCTGAGGAGGAGGATTTCCTGGAATGTGTACAGGATGGGTTTTTAAACCAATACTAGACTAAGTGGGACCCGTTGAGTCCCATGTTCACACTGGAGGTCGCCCAACGTAATATTCCACCTCTCCACCATTTCAAAAATTGGTGGCCAGTGAGGGGGCATTCTGGAGCGTGCTAGTATGGGTGTTGTGGGCCGAAGGGACTGGTTTCCAGAAGGCTAGTATGGACATTGTGGGCCGAATGGATTCTTAGGCTGGAAGCTCAGTCACTCAGGCCTGGTGGGCTGACAGCTCAGTCACAGGCCTGGTAGGCTGGCAGCTCAGTCACCCAGGCCTGGTGGGCTGGCAGCTCAGTTATTCAGGGCTGGTGGGCTGGCAGTTCACTCACGGCTATTTCTTGAAATACCATTTCAAGCAGAGTGCAGGCGACCAAATCCAAATGCAATTTCATACCATTTCAAGCAGAGTGCAGGCCACCAAATCCAAATGCAATTTCATACCATTTCAAGCAGAGTGCCGGCCACCGAATCCAAATGCAATTTCATACCATTTCAAGCAGAGTGCAGGCCACCAAATCCAAATACAGTTTCATACCATTTCAAGCAGAGTGCAGGCCACCAAATCCAAATGCAATTTCATATCATTTCAAGCATAGTGCAGGCCCCCACATTCAAATGCAATTTCATACCATTTCAAGCAGAGTGCAGGCCACAAAATTTAAATGCAATTTCATATCATTTCAAGCAGAGTGCAGGCCACCAAATTCCAATGCAATTTCATACCATATGGGCTTTATACTCCTGGCCTCCTGGAAGGGGCGTTACCTTCATCATAGTGATGGACAGGCGAGAGGACCAATCAGCTGATCTCAATATTATTTAAACATTCATAACTTTTTTCTTTTTCATCAATCGGAAAAATCCTCGGGGCTGCCTCAGCGGAGAAGGACTGTGAGTAAGACGGCCAAAAATCATAGAGATATATGGTAGTGTTTTGTCTAAAATTAATATACAGCGCAGACAGGAAGTGGTCAAGATGAGACTTTTAGTTATATAGATGTAGAGGAACCGACTAGGGGGCAGGTCATCCTAGACAGGGTATTGTGTAATGAGGAAGGATTAGTTGGCGATCTTGTTGTGCAAGGCCCCTTGGGCAACAGTGACCATAATATGGTGCAATTCTGCATTAGGATGGAGAGTGACACGGTTAATTCAGAGACTAGGGTCCTGAACTTGAATAAAGGAGACTATGAAGGTATGAAACGGGAATTGGCTAGGATAGACTGGCAAATTATACTTAAAGGGTTGACAGTGGAGATGCAATGGTGAAGATTTAAAGACCGCATGGATGAACTCCAGAAATTGTTCATCCCTGTCTGGCGAAGAAAAAAACTGGAAAGACGGCTCAACCGTGGCTGACGATCGAAGTCAAGGATGGTGTTAAACCCAAGGAAGAGGCATATAAATTGGACAGAAGAAGCGGCAAACCAGAGGATTGGGAGAAATTTAAAACTCAACAGAGGAGAACTAAGGGGTTAATTAAGCGGGGGGGGGGGGGGGGAAGAGCATGAAAGAAAGCTTGGAAAATATAAAAACTCACCGTAAAAGTTTCTATAGGTATGTAAAAAGGAAAAGATTTGTGAAGATGAATGTAAGTCCCTTACAGTCAGAGACGGGTGAATATATAATGGGAAACAAAGAAATGGCAGAACAGTTAAACAATTTAGTGGTTCTGTCTTCACTAAAGAAGACACAATCTCCCGGAAATACTAGGGACCGAGGATCTAGTTGGAGGGAGGAACTGAAGGGAATCCACATTAGTCAGAAAATGGTGTTAGGTAAACTGTTGGGACTGAAGGCAGATAAATCACCAGGGCCAGATGATTAGCATCCCAGAGTACTCAAGCAGGTGGCCCTAGAAATCGTGGATGCATTGGTGATCATTTTCCAATGTTCTATTGACTCTGGATCAGTTCCTGTGGATTGGAGGGTAGCCAATGAAACTCTACTTTTTAAGAAAAGAGGGAGAGAGAAAACAGGAAATTTCTCTCTCCCTCCTTTCTTAAAAAGTGGAGTTACATATACTAGTTTAGCCTTACCGGTAGTGGGGAAGATGTTGGAGTTGATTATTAAAGATGTTATAGCAATGCATTTGGAAAGCAGTGATGGGATCGGTCAAAGAGCATGGATTTATGAAGGGGAAATCATGCTTGATTAATCTTTTGGGATTTTTTGAGGATGTAACAAGTAGAATGGATAAGGGAGAGCCAGTGGGTGTGGTGTATCTGGACTTTCAAAAAGTTTTTGACAAGGTCCCACACAAGAAGTTAGTGTGCAAAATTAGTGCACAGGGTATTGGGGGTAGGGTTTAAGCGAGTTCGGTATTATAACTGTGCATGCCCAGGTCATAGGTCACTCGAGATAAACATTCTCGGCAGCTGAACCGCTGCATGAATAGAGACCTGCGTTTCATCCGTAGTCAGGATTGAACCCGGGTCTCTGGCGCTGCAAGCACTGTTGAACTGCTACTGGAGTCAGCGACACAATTTTTCCCTTCTCCACTGGTCCATTCAGAAATCTCAGCAGTGATAATCTAATGTGCACAAACTGCATGTGACAAAAACGTGCGTGAGAGGGCCAACTTCTCAGCATTAATATCAGAGTTTGGACGGAGGTGATGACATGCCAGATGGTGGGGACTATTCACAGGAAGAGAAAGACCTTAGGGTACAAACCAGAACCAAAATATTACAAAGCATCAAACGCCCTGAAGTGCAGATGTTGATGATGTTACTGTGAAATGCGCCAATTGGTGGTGGTTTATTTTGTGAGCCTATGTGGATGTAGTGGGGAAAATCTGGCCAATTCCAAGCCCCGGGTTCAACCCTGACCTGGGTCACTGTCTGTGTGGAGTTTGCATGTTCTCCCCATGCAATATAACGTTGGTTTCCTCCACATTCCATAGATGTAAGGGTTCGTAGGTTAATTGGCCTCTGAAAATTGCCCCGAGTGTTTAGTAAGTGAATGAGAAAGTGAGATAATGTAGAACAAGTGCGAACGGGTGATCGGCGTGGACTTGATGGGCCGAAGGGCCTGTTTCCGTGCTGTGTCCCTAAACCAAATTAATCTAACTAGGTAAAGGTAAGTCATCGGAGGATGCAGGGAGGGTGGGCACGGGAACAGGTGGGGTTGAAGGGAGGAAGGAAAGTTGTCTGGGACCAAAAAGAACTAGGAGGCTTAGGTGAGAGGGGAAAGATTTAATAAGAACTTGAGGTTAAACTTTTTTCACACAGTGGGTGGTGGGGAAGTTTATAAGGCAGGTATAATAACAACATTTTGAAACACATTTGGACATGTGCATGGATAGGATCTCCCTCTCCCTCTCCCCCTGCCTCCTATTCTCCACTGTCCCAATGGATGAATCACGGTCCGGTCCCCCTCAGCCTTGGTGTATGAGTTCCATTCTCACTCGGGCTGCCCTCCTGGGTTATACAGGGTTATTATGCAGGGGCGAACCACGCACCGCTCTCCTGCATAACCTCAGGAGGCAGATTTGTGAGCGGAGTCTCACTACTGTCCCCGTCCCCTCCCGAGTGTCCCATCCCTGTCGGGGGCGGCCGGAGATGTCCGGGGTGACCCGGGACTGACGGGACAACGGCCTGGAGCAGTGACGGTCCCAGGCTTACAGCCAGCGCGGAGAAGAAGCGCTAACTCCAGCTCAACTCTGCTTCAACTCCCGAGGAACCCGTTCCCCGACGGGCCGGGGACCGTCAGCTGCACCTCTCGCCTTATCCAGTGATTAACCCCCTCGGTGCCGGCGAAAGATAAACACCAGTCATCAACGGGAATACACACAAAATGCTGCAGTAACTCAGCAGGTCAGGGAACATCTCTGGACAAGGGTCTGGAGCCCAAACGTCATCTATTCCTTTTCTCCAAAGATGCTGCCTGTCCCGATGAGTTACTCCAGCACGATGTGTCTACCTTCGGTGTAAACCAGCATCTGCAGTTCCTTCCTATAGAGATAGAGATAGTCCTCCAATGCTGCCAGGAGAGGTTCTACGGAATTCCAGAGGGTGGGTTTGTGAAGTGAGATAGAAATAATATCGAATTAATGTTCATAAAAGAACGACGCCTGTTCGCTATTGAGTTGACAGAATTCAAGATTAATTAATCGGTTGAATAGTTAACAGTTTATACACGGTTTATACAGCCAGCGTTTCGTTTGCTTTTTCTTTCTCACAAATGACCTTTGATAAATCCCATGATTCCTTGCTTTTTTCGGAATACCAAACTCGCTTATTAACATGGATAAAGAACTTATGTGTTTAAGAAGGAACTGCAGATGCTGGAAAATCGAAGATAGACACAAGTGCTGGAGAAACTCAGCGGGTGCAGCAGCATCTATGGAGCGAAGGAAATAGGCAACGTTTCGGGCCGAAACCCTTCCTCAGACTAACTGGTTGGCAGACAGGAAGCCAGCTGCAAGGCTCGGTGCTGGGACCCCAGTTGTTTACAATATATATAGTAACGATTTAGATGAGGGAATTAAATGTAACATCTCCAAGATTATGGATGACACAAAGCTGGGTGGCAGTGTGAGCTGTGAGGAGGTTGCTATGAGGCTGCAGGGTGATGTGGATAAATGTGAGGTTATCTTCTTTAGTGGCAAGAACAGGAAGGCAGATTATATCTGAATGGTGTCAATTAGGAGAATGGATGTTGCAACGAGACCTCAGTGTGCTTGTACATCAGTCACTGAAAGTAAGCATGCAGGTACAGCAAGCAGTGAAGAAAGCCTTCATTGCGAGAGGATTTGAGTTTAGGAGCAAGGAGTCCTACTGCAGTTGTACAGGGCCCTGGTGAGACTGCACCTGGAGTATTGTGTGCAGTTTTGGTCTTCTAATTTGAGGAAGGACATCATTGCTATTGAGGGAGTGCAGCATTGGTTCACCAGGTTAATTCCCGGGATGACAGGACTGACGTATTATGAAAGAATGGGTCGACTGGGATGGTATTCACTGGAATTTAGAAGGATGAGAGGGGATTTATAGAAACATATAACATTCTTAGAGGATTGGACAGGGTAGATACAGGAAAAATGTTCCCGATGTTGGGGGAATCCAGAACCAGGGGTCACAGTTTAAGAATAAGGGGTAGACCATTTAGGACTGAGATAAGGAAAAACCTTTTCACCCAGAGAGTTGTGAATTTGTGGAATTCTCTGCCACAGAAGACAGTGGAGGCCAATTCACTGGATGTTTTCAAGAGATAGTTATATTTAGCTCATAGGGCTAAGGGAATCAAGGGATATGGGGAAAAAGCCGGAACGGGGTACTGATTTTGGACGATCTCCCATAATCATATTGAATGGCGGTGCTGGCTCAAAGGGCCAAATGGCCTACTGCACCTATTTTTTTAAATGTTTCTCCTTGGTGAAGTATTCATTTTGTACCTCATCCAATTCCTCTGACTCCACTTTTTGCGGAATTATGTCACGGTTCGGTTCCTCCTCTAGATTTATTTTGCTGAGATCCCGACTTCTTGGTGGCATATTGTCACCGTGATCATATTCTGAATGCGAATTGAGCGCTCGGAATACATTGAATTTCTGTATACTTAAAATATTCAGTTTCATGAAAGAAGTTTGCTACACGATTCCAGTTAAAGAAGATTCCACACAGGGAAATCTGCTGAATTGTGCATGTGCATATCGATAAAGAGCAAGGATTATTTTACATTTGATAAGAAAGCTTGTCTGTCAAGTCGTCAACTTGATTGTCATCTGTGCAAGTGTGGTGAGATACAAGTAGAAAGACTCAGACAGAAAGATATAGCCAGTCCTGATGAAAGGTCACGTCTCAAACCAGAAATCAGTCCTATTCATGTCCTCCAGAGATGGTGCCTGGCCCAGTGAGTTACTCCAGCACTTTGTCTCTCTTTTGGTGAACCAGCATCTGCAGTTCCTTCTATCTACCATATCTCTGTTTCCCTTTCCATTGATCTTGCTTGATTTGCTGAATATTGGCAGTTTTGCTTTTGATCTTATTTCAGATTTTCAGCATTTACAATATATTGTATTTCTAAAGAAACTGGAGTGGGCTTCACAGTCTTTAGGATGATCATTCAATAATGATAAAGAAATTCAAAAGAATGTGGGATGATCAGAGTTCCTGAGTGCCTCTGTATCTGTGTCTGCAGACAGTAAATCGTGATTTCCCTTTTAAAAAGCCTAGTTCATATTTTAATATTGTGCTCTTCCATCACAAAGTTGAAGCCCAATAGTTTAAACAGGTCTGTTTAATTGCTCTTCTAAACATAAGGGAATTAGTGCTACCAGTGTCATGATTTAGACATAAAACTGGAGTAACTCAGCGGAGAGAAGGAATGGGTCGGGACTTTCATATGCTGAGAGAATGGAGCGGCTGGGCATTAATACTCTGGAATTTAGGATGAGATGGGATCTTATTGAAACATATAAGATTATTAAGGGTTTGGACACGCTAGAGGCAGGAAACATGATCCCGATGTTGGGGGAGTCCAGAACCAGGGGCCACAGTTTAAGAATAAGGGGTAAGCCATTTAGAACGGAGATGAGGAAACACTTTTTCTCACAGAGAGTTGTGAGTCTGTGGAATTCTCTGCTTCAGACGGCGGTGGAAGTCGGTTCTCTGGATACTTTCAAGAGAGAGCTAGATAGGGCTCTTGAAGATAGCGGAGTCAGGGAATATGGGGAGAAGGCAGGAACGGGGTACTGATTGTGGATGATCAGCCATGATCATATTGAATGACGGTGCTGGCTCGAAGAGCCGAATGGCCTACTCCTGCACCTATTGTCTATTGTCTATTGAGACCCATGAAGTCTCGACCCGAAACATCACCCATTCCTTCTCTCCAGAGATGCTGCCTGTCCCGCTGCGTTACTCCAGCTTTTTGTGTCTATCTGCGGTTTAATCCAGCAACCGCAGTTCCTTCCTACACAGTGTCATGATTTAACTGCTTAGGTCCCAGTATCATTCTGTCCTCCATGGCCAACATATCTTTCAAAAGGCACAGAGACCAAAACTGGACACTTATGAAATCTGACCATCATTCTGTACAATTAAATTATGATTTTCTCCCTTTTGTATCTCGATCCCTGAGATAACCATTGTTCTTCTTAAAGTAGAAAAGGTTAAGAGGAGATACAAAAGAACTGTTCAAAAACATGAGGATATTTAGCACAGGGCAAGAAAGAGATATTATCCTCACTGGCATAAATGTTCCTAATGCCACATGTATGATGCCACATAATTGTTAACTGGTAAAAGAGCAGGAAGCTAGTTACTTTCTACAATACTTTCCTCCTTTGATCGAGCTTAAGACATTTGGCCTATCTTCCTACGTGGCACAGTGTCAAATTGTATTTGATGCTGTTCCAGTAAGATATTTAACTGAGAAAAAATTATGAAAAATACAAATTAGAAAGAGTGCTAGAATAGTAATGTTCAAAGAGAACTTGAATATATATTTGTCGGAAGGAACTGCAGATGCTGCTTTAAACCGAAGATAGAAACAAAAAGCTGGAATAACTCAGCGGGACAGGCAGCATCTCTGGAGAGAAGGAATGGGTGGTGTTTTGGGTCGAAACCCTTCTTCGGTCTCCAGCTTTTTGTGTCCATCTTTGCATATATATTTGATGGGGAAACTGTTCAGGGTACTGGGAATAAGCAAGATGGAGAAAAAAGAAATGAGACTATCTTGGTAGCCTTTTTGATCAGCTGGCATGTTTATTCTGCTGCAAGATTCCATAACCTTTAGCTACTAGCTGTTTGTAATAAATGTCACATTCTTACCACAAGTAACATTTCAGATGAACTGTACATATGCATCTAAAAAGGGAAATTAAACAAACAAAAGCAGGAGAAAGGAAATGGAGGGATATGGATCAAATGCAGGCAGAGGAAATTAGTTTAACTTGGCATCATGTTCAGCACAGACTCCTTCCAACTGCTTCTACTACTTTTTTCTTTGTAAGAACTTGTCAATAGCTTTTATTGGCCAAGCATTTGCTCACTTGCTCTGACACATATTTGCATTAGTAGAGGTTAATTTTTTGTGAGGTGGGATACCCTGAAATCAAGTCAAGTATCCTTTATTGTCATTCAGACTTTTCAGTCTGAACGAAATTTCGTGCCTTCATAATTTGCAGTCATAACATAGAATAAAATAACAAAACACACAATAAACACAGATTTAACATTCACCACAGTGAGTCCACCAGGCCCTCCTCACTGTGATGGAAGGCAAGTGTCTTAAAGTCCTTGTCTCTTCCCTCCTTGTTCTCCCTCTGCGTTGAGGCGATCCAAGCTTCCGATGTTGTGACCCCGCCGGGTGATGGTAAGTAAGTCCCGCGGCTGAATCCGAGATCCGCGAACGGGCCGGTTCAAACTCCGCGGCCCGGGGCGGTCGAATCTGCCGAAGCTGCCACCCTCCAGTCCAGCGGACGAAGCTGTTGTTGCGGGAGCCCCGAAGAACAGGTCACCAACCTGTGACTTGCGAGCTCCTGACGTTGTCATCCCCTGGGCCCGTGGCCGAGCCTCCGAAGTCGGGTCGCCGCCGCAACGCCGCCACAGCCCCGAAGTCGGGTCGCCGCCGCAACAGCCCCGAAGTCTGTCCCAGTTGGAGGCCGCCAGCTCCGCCATTAGGCCTCAGCGCAGACGGAGACGGAGACGGAGACGGGGGATACGACAAGAAAAGGTCGCATCCCCCCGAAGGAAGAGACTAAAATAAGTTTCTCCCACCCCCCCACACATACACAGCTAAAATAAACTGAAACAAACTGTGAAAACAAAAAAAAGAAAAAACAAACGGACTGCAGGCGAGCAGCAGCTGCTAGGGCAGCGCCGCCACTAATGTTTTTAATCATAAGAACAATAAATTAAGAGAAATTAGTATTGGTTTAATATTGTCACATGACATGTACTGATGTCAGATCATAAATACAAGAGTCATGATGCAACTCTATAAGACTTTGGTTAGTCTGTTTTTGGAGTATTGCTTCCAGTTCACGTCTCCCCTTTTCAAAAAGGATGTGGAAGCTTTGGAGAGGGTGCAGCAGCGGTTTATCAGAATGCTGCTTGGATTAGCTACAAAGAAAGGTTGGACTAACTTGTATTGTTTTCTCTAGAACAGCACAGGTTTGAGGTGAGACCATTGAAGTATATAAAATTATGAGAGCCAAAATATGATAAAATAAACAGACCTTTTTCCTCTAGAGTGGTATTGTCAGAGTAGAGGGCAGAGCTTTGAGGTGAGAGGGACAAAGTTTAAAGGAGATGTAGGGGAGGGGGGGGCAAGTGTTTTTGCACAGAGGATGGTGGGTTCCTGGAATGCATTGCCAGGAGAGTGGTAGAGGCAGATTACGAATCGATTCCGTTGAAGAGCATTTTAGAATGCCGGAGTAACTGTGCAGGACAGGCAGCATCTTTGGAGAGAAGGAATCGGTGACTTTTTGTGTTGAGAAATTTCTTCAGAGCCGAAACGTCACCCATTTCTTCTCTCCGCCTGACCCGCTGAGTTACTCCAGCATTTTGTGTGTATTTTCAGTGTAAACCAGCATCTGCAGTTCCTTCCTTCACATTTTAATGGGCACATGTATATGCTGGGAATAGAGGGATGTGGATCATTTTGCAACAGATCCATATCTGAATGGATATTACAGAAAGGCATAGAGTGGATGTGGAAGGGATGTTTCCACTGGTGGGAGAGGCTAGGACCAGAGGTCTTAGCCTCAGAATTAAAGGGTGCTCTTTTAAAAAGGTGAGGAGGGACTTCTTTTGTCAGAGGATAGTTAATCTGTGGAATTCGTTGCCACAGAGGGCTGTGGAGGCCAAATCAGTGGATAATTTTAAGGCAGAAATAGACAAGCTCTTAATTAGAACGGGTGTCAAGGGTTATGGGGAGAAGGCAGGAAATTGGATTAGGTGGCAGAGATCAGCCATGATTGATCGATGGGCCGAATGGCCTAAGTCTACTCCTATAACCCCTGAATGGTAAGCTTACTTGGCATCATGTTGGGTACAGACATTGTGGGCTGAAGGGTCTGTGTTATAGAGTCATAGAGGGATACAGTATGGAAACAGGCCCTTCGGCCCAACTCACCCACACCGGCCAACAATGTCCCAGCTACACTAGTCCCACTTGCCTGCGCTTGGTCCATATCCCTCCAAACATGTCCTATCCATGTACCTGTCTAACTGTTTCTTAAACGATGGGATAGTCCCAGCCTCAACTACCTCCTCTGGTAGCTTGTTCCATACACCCACCACCCTTTGTGTGAAAAAGTTACCCCTCGGATTCCTTTAAAATCTTTTACCCTTCACCTTGAACCTATGTCCTCTGGTCCTAGATTCCCTGACTCTGGGCAAAAGACTCTGTGCATCTACCCAATCTATTCCTCTCGTGATCTTATACATGGGCCGCGGAACCAGGGGTACTGGGGGGGCTACTGCCCCCCCCCCCCCCACTTTTTTGGCTACAGTACGGGGTGATCGTTGGTCGGCGCTGACTCGGTGTTGCCGCGCTGCATCTCTAAAATCTAAAAGGCTGTAGTCTAAAGACCAAAGCAGGCCAGACTGATATGTGTAGGAAAGAACTGCAAATGCTGGTTTAAATCAAAAGTAGACACAAAATGCTGGAATAACTCACCCTACAGGAAGGGTCTCGACCTGAAACGTCACCAGCTGGCTTGTCTCCAGAGATGCTGCCTGTCCCGCTGAGTTACTCCAGCATTTTGTGTCTACCGGAGTGATGTGTAGCTGGGTGATATCATAGGGAGGGTTTGATCAGACAAAGGTTCCGCTGGATGCTGACCTCTGTAGCCGTCTAATCGCTGCACGAACAGCAGCTTCTAGTTTACAGTGGTCATCCATTGACATTCCAGACTGCAGCCGCCACCGCTCGCACAAAGCGCATGGGGGGAAATCCTTGGGGGAACGGGGGGACCTGTCCTCCCCCGTGTTTTGAGAGGTGGGGGACAATCCCCCCCCCTATGTTTTGTGAAACATGTTGCAGCAAAACCGAACCCTCCGAAGTCGGGTCGCAGCCGCAACCCCACCACAGCCTCCGAAGTCAGCCAGCTCTGTGATGGTAAGTCCACAGGCTCTGCGACCAGAGCCCTCGAGGTCAATTCCAATTGGAGGCCGCCAGCTCCTAGAATCGAGTAGCCCGGGACTAGCTGTAGTTCCCAGGTCGGCTCGTCTGCCCCGGGACTGGCTGTAGCGCCCAGGTCGCCTGTGTGCCCCGGAACTGGCTGTAGCGCCCAGGTCAGCTCACCTGCCCCAGGACTGGCTGTAACACCCAGGTCGCCTGCATGCCCTGGGACAGGCTGCAGTTCCCAGGTCGCAAAAAACAATTGAAAAAAAAAACGCCTGTGGGCCAGATGATTTCGGGTTATGGGCCGGATACGGCCCGTGGGCCGTAGGTTGCCGACCCCTGTCCTAGATGTCAGGCCTCATTGTGTCCCCCTCCCCATGTTTTAAAAGTGATTTCAGAAAGCAGCAATTCATTTACTCAAACATTTGTTTTTCTTTTGCATCGCCGTCAATCCAAGAACGATTGAGAAAACCAAGAATAACTCATGGTTTGGGAGGTGCGACATATTCCCGCTTGAGGAGCTGCCTTATAAATTGGCAACGAGCAAGATATTGATGCACTCATGAGTGATCAACCGATTGCCCGAGGACTGGCGAGGCCACTGTTTGGTTTTTAAATGTTTATTGTACATGATTGCTTCACGTTGAGGATTGGGAGACCCGATCGGAGTCACTCGCAGCTTCACCATTATCGCTACCCAGACCGCTGTCCTTCAGATACGGAGCATCCTGCCCACCCGTGTCCCAGAGCCGGAGCCCCGGTCGCCAACACACCCTATCACCCAGATACCTGCCCTACAGATCGGGAGCAATCCTCAACCTTCCCCGAGCGCTCCCGACCGCCTCTCCCCTCTATCCCAGACTGGGATCCACGATGCCGGCCACACTCTCGACACCAGACACCTGCCCACAGCTCCAGACACCGTGCCGGCAGCAGACCCATTTGTCGGCCAGGTGAGACTTTTGGCGACCCACGGGGCGGCGAAGGCTGGATACACACTTGTTGCCTGCGAATACGCACACGGGACACTGGGTGAGGACAGGGCATCCCCCCCCTCCCTCCCACACACACACATACACACGAGGCCGGTGATCAGTGATCGCTCAGCTCCCCCACTTTCAAAGATGCTCCGCGGCCCCTGTACACCTCTATAAGATCTCCCCTCATCCTCCTGCGCTCCATAGAATAGAGACCCAGCCTACTCAACCTCTCCCGATAGCTCACACCCTCTAGTCCTGGCAACATCCTCATAAATATTTTCTGAACCCTTTCAAGCTTGACAATATCTTTCCTATAACATGGTGCCCAGAACCGAACACAATATTCTAAATGCGGTCTCACCAACGTCTGATACAACTGCAACATGACCTCCCAACTTCTATACTCAATACTCTGACTGATGAAGGCCAAAGTGCCAAAAGCCTTTCTTTACTGTGCTGTACTGTTCTATATTCATGTTCCAAGAGTACAACAGGTATTGCAAAAGAGAATAATAAACAGTGGAGAATGTCGCAGCTGAGGTATATGTTCCAGATTCACCTTTGTCCTTTGCTTGATAACTCACCAGGAAAAGTAAATACCGATCTTTGCCAGTCATTCGAAGTCAGTTTAGTCATTCACCTGATGCACCTGAGCCAGGTGAGGTGGTTGGGCGGGGGGGGGAGTTGGCTGGTTGGGGGGGGGTTGCAGTTGGCTGAACAATCGGGCCAATTAGACAACGAGCGGAGGCGTCGACCAATTACAAAGCAGGAAGCTCGGCCCAGACAATCAATAGGCTCTGGAGGAACGCACCGACCAATCGGAGGTCGGAGCGCGCTGAGCCAATGGGGGTGGTGCTGGGCGGCGTGGAGTCAAGGCAACCGCTGGCGCGCGCGGGTTCGGAGCTCGGGAGGGGGGCGCGTGCGCTCGTGCTCGCGCTGCTATTCAAATGGCTTGAGGGGCGGCTCGGCCAGCCAACGGTTCTCCCGCGAGCCGACGCCGACATGTCCCACTCTGCCTTCATTTGCACCTGGGCGGCGGCGGCGGCGGCGTTGGTGTCGGTGTCAAAGGAAGTAGAACAAAATACAATACCGCAATCAAGGTAAATATTAGAGAGAGAGAGAGAGAGAGAGAGAGAGAGAGAAAACACATTCCACTCCCCTCCACCTTCTCTCGCCTGTTTGTTATTTGTTTGTGGGAGCAGGTTGCTCGGGGTGAGCCGAGTTGTGGGCTGCGGTCCTAGTGCCCCACCCTCAACTTTGGGGTAACTTCCTGAAATTGTCTTAAAAAGGCAATGTACTCATCATCTTCAGTCTGAAGAAGGGTCTCCCGTTCCTTCTCTCCAGAAATGCTGCCTGTCCAGCATGTCCTGTCTATCTTCGTTATAAACCAGCATATACAGTTCCTTCCTACACAATCTTCTGTGATAGCTGTGGATATAACTGTTCTTCTTGTCTGTGAAATCTTCCATTAAATAGAATCACCTGAATACTATCTGGAAATGCCTCTTGGTTAATGTATTATTTTTGAAGTTGGCAATCGAGATATAAACCCACGAACCTGTACATCCGTTTAATGCTACTTTCGAGGAATAATTACTTGAAAAATTGCATGCTTCCTCATGATATATAAATGTCAGTTTTATTTTAACTGACAATAAAATTTGTCAGTTTTTATTTTAAAGTTTTTCTTTGGCTTCAACAGTTGAAATGTGGCAGTTAACAAAACAAAATGGAAATAAGCAGTATAATAGATCTGGGAAAGTACACGTCTGAGTGTAAACAATTCCAAATAGTACATTGTGCAATTATAAACCTGCTCAAAAACTTTTTGCCTTTAGGTTAAGTTTTGGCCATTAGGGTGCTGTTTGTTATGCAGCAGTGATTTAATCTCCCTGTCAAAAAGAAATGAAAATATATGCAGATGTGATCGTGAAAGTCGATGCAGAGGGAAAGGTACTAATCTTTAGGGATGGCAGACAAAAATGCTGGTGAAACTCAGCGGGTGAGGCAGCATCTATGGAGTGAAGGAATAGGTGACGTTTTGGGTCGAGACCCTAAACTTCACCTATTCCTTCGCTCCAGAGATGCTGCCTCACCTGATGAGTTTCTCCAGCTTTTTTGTCTACCTTCGATTTTTCCAGCATCTGCAGTTCTTTCTTAAACATTAATCTTTAGTAATAATTCGTTTTGTGAGTCTTGCCTGTGCTCTGGGAAAGTGGGAGTGATGCCAAACAAGAACATTTCTATTAAAAAAACCAACTTACTTGAATATTATCTTGAAGTGCCTCTCTTGGTTAATTTGTGCTCTGTGGTCTTTATCCCCAGAACTGGGATGTTTGCGGAATGGAGGCATATGGATCATATACAGGCAGAGGAGATTAGTTATCTTGGCATCGTGTATGGCACAAACATTGTGGGCTGAAGGGCCTGTTCCAGTGCTGTACTGTTCTATTTCAATGATTTAAATTGAGATGGCGCTAAGGGAGGGGGCTGGCCATTGTTGTGGTGGAAGCACATGGCAAAACAGTGTGAAGTCCAATGGAGGACTTGAAATTTTCCTATTTTGTAAGAAACAAGGAAAAGCGAATAAAGCAGGATTTAGTTGCTCAGATGCACCACTGTTAAATGACACCATGTATCTTTTCACTATTTTTGTCTATTTCTTGATTTCCTTAATATCCAAAAACTATTGATTCCTATATTGATCTGATCTGCAAAATTAATTGAACAGAAATTGATTATTCTGTGTAGCTATTTCACACTGATATATAAGCTCTGCTTAAACCTTCTTGTATCTATATCGTCAACCTCCACCCATCTCTTCACGCTTCTGCTTTCTTTTTAATTTAATTAAGTCGGATGCATTAATGCTTTTTAGCTAACTGCTTCCTTATTAGATATCAGCTAACTGATAAGTTTCACATTGACTCTGGAGTGTAACTGTTCAACAAATTATCAATACTGATTTAATGACTATAAATGCATTGTATACTTTTAGCTTTTATCGTTGTGCTGAAAATGAAGAAATCTGCTAAACCATTAGAAAATTAATGCAGGGTAATGTTTATTATATTGGAGAAAAAAAAGTGCAGAAATCTTCACAATTAGATAAGTTCATCTCGAATAATAAGACAATTTCAACAGCAATAGCTAGGACACTCGGGCATCATTTTTATTTATATAAAATAGTATTATAAATTCTAATACACTTCTCTAGAGTTTTAATAGCATTTTCTGCAAGGTGGATGACAATTTGCTTATTTATAATGTCCTGTTTTAATAAAATAATAATTGAAACAAATAATAGGAAGCAAAATTGTCCAAATACAATGGAATAGTAACTAAGTAGAAACTGCCGTATTATCATCAAGACATGAGGAACTGCAGCACAGGTTTACAATGAGGGTCTGAAGAAATGTCCTGACACAAAACATTGCCTATCCATGTCCTCCAAAGCTGTTTTATCATCAATTGTTTGAAATCCATTATAACATAGCAAATGGGAAACTGGTATCATTCAGCAATTGCTGCAATTTCCTTTATTTATGTTTTATTTTATGATTTTCATGCAAATCACCTAAATGCCCTTTTTTAAAACGGGCTCCTAGTATCCTAAAGCAGCCAACGGTATGTTTTGCGGATATTTTTTTTTAAAGTAGTAAATCCTATAGGGTTGCATATCATATAGCCATAGAGGGAGTGCAGAGAAGGTTCACCAGACTGATTCCTGGGATGTCAGGACTTTCATATGAAGAAAGACTGGATAGACTTAGCTTATACTCGCTAGAATTTAGGAGGTTGAGAGGGGATCTTATAGAAACGTACAAAATTCTTATGGGGTTGGACAGGCTAGATGCAGGAAGATTGTTCCCGATGTTGGGGAAGTCCAGGACAAGGGGTCACAGCTTAAGGATAAGGGGGAAATCCTTTAAGACCGAGATGAGGAAAAACTTTTTCACACAGAGAGTGGTGAATCTCTGGAACTCTCTGCCACAGAGGGTAGTTGAGGCCAGTTCATTGGCTATATTTAAGAGGGAGTTAGATGTGGCCCTTGTGGCTAAGGGGATCAGGGGGTATGGAGAGAAGGCAGGTACGGGATACTGAGTTGGATGATCAGCCATGATCATATTGAATGGCGGTGCAGGCTCGAAGGGCCGAATGGCCTACTCCTGCACCTATTTTCTATGTATCTATGTATCTATATATTTTTGAATTGTGATAGATTATGCATTAGAACTATTAACCAGTGTTATGTGGTGTATGAATGTGTAAAGCTTTAAGAATGTAATCCCTCCTCAAAAGTGAAACATAAACAAGTTCCAAGTGCATGAAGCCATGTGTTTGTGTTTAAGTAGTTCTGTCATTTGACCACCCCACCCCTTAACATGTTATTTTCATTCTGCAGAGAGGATTTAAATATCTTTCTCATTATTATTCTCCTAGCTTTAATTTATTTTCCATGTGACAGTCAATTCAAATCCTGCTACTTGTGAGTGTTGATCTTTGATAGTATACTGCAATGTAATTGTTTTCATAATCAAATGTTGCTCACAGCTTTGGAACAGGGATCCAAAACTTACAAACTGTGTACAGAGTGAATGAGTACCCTGGTTGGTAATTACCCTTTCTTTAACTTGCATTTTGGAGTGATTTATGGAATCTTCTCTCTGTATCTTGCACACCAGAAAAGCTGGAAGTTTATGCACTTAACCCAATTACAATTGTAAATGTTTGCAGATGTAAAATATGTAATAACAATGTAATATATAGCTATTTTGAATTTTCAGTATTTTAAATTGTGTATTAATTCTCTTTTCCTACATGCATATTCCTGTGTGTGCTGTACTTTTTTGGCTGAGAGTGTAGTTGAAATCAGTGAAGTAATGTTGAGAAGATGGGGTTAGGTATGGGGGAGGTGCAGCGAGACCTGGGTGTCCTTGTACACCAGTCACCAGGCATGCAGGTACAGCAGGCAGTGAAGAAAGCTAATGGAATGTTGGCCTTCATAACAAGAGGATTTCAGTATAGGAGTAAAGAGGTTCTTCTGCAGTTGTATAGGGTTCTGGTAAGATCACATCTGGAGTATTGTGTACCGTTTTGGTCTCCTAATTTGAGGAAGGACATCCTTGTGATTGAGGCAGTGCAACGTAGGTTCACGAGATTGATCCCTGGGCTGGCGGGACTGTCATACGAGGAAAGATTGAAAAGACTAGGCTTGTATTCACTGGAGTTTAAAAGGATGAGGGGGGATCTTACAGAAACATATAAAATTATAAAAGGACTGGACAAGCTAGATGCAGAGAAAATGTTGGGCGAATCCAGAACCAGGGGCCACAGTCTTAGAATAAAGGGGAGGCCATTTAAGACTGAGGTGAGAAGAAACTTTTTCACCCAGAAAGTTGTGAATTTGTGGAATTCCCTGCCACAGAGGGCAGTGGAGGCCAAATCACTGGATGGATTGAAGAGAGAGTTAGATAGAGCTCTAGGGGCTAGTGGAATCAAGGGATATGGGGAGAAGGCAGGCACGGGTTATTGATTTGGGACGATCAGCCACGATCACAATGAATGGCGGTGCTGGCTCGAAGGGCCGAATGGCCTCCTCCTGCACCTATTTTCTATGTTCTGTGTATGTTTATGCCAGAAGGGAGCGCAGATGAATGGTTTTGATATCGGCTATGATGAGGCCCAAATAGCTCCACATCAAGTTGCTGAGTTTATTGCCCAATGCACAAGTATGGTGAGATACAGGGACAACAAAAACCTTACTTGCGGTAACATCACAGATACATGGACTCAGATAATACCCAGAATGTTTTGAGTCAAGTTGAGTTTATTGCCATATGCGCAAGCTCGGTGAAGTATAAGTACAATGAAAATCTTTCTTTGGCAGCATCACAGGCACATAGATTCAGATAACATACAAAAAGCGTAAATTTGACTAATTCTACAAGACCGTGATAAGAAAAAGGCTGAATATAAAAATAAGACACTAATGCAAACCACAATTGCCTGATGGTAGCAGCGAGTAAAAGGTATGGCCCAAATAGTGGGGTTTTTTGATGATAGATGCTGTCTTCTCGAGGCAGCGCCTCATGTGGATGCTTCCTTTAGTGGTGAGGGATGTGCATGTGACATGCTTGAGTCCAGCACTCTGCAGCCTCTTTCATTCCTGTGATTTAATAATGCCATACCAGGCCATAATGCAACCAGTCAGGATATTTTCAACAATGCATCTGCAAAAGTTTGTTCGGCAATTCCAACGCACAGGAATGCAAGGGGCTGTAGGGAATGGTGGACATAGCCACGTTGCAAGCAAGTAACTGTTTACTGTTTACTGTTAGTTTCTGGTAACTATCTTCCTAGATATTAATTGTGGGGGACTTAGTGACGAAAATTCTATTGAAGGAAAACACCGTGGGTAGGTACCCATTTTGCAAATGGTTATTGCTTGGCACTTTTGTAGTGTAGACATTATCAGCCACTTTTCAATCCATGCCTGAATGTTGTCAAGATATTGTAGCATGCAGGTTTGTGCTGGTTCTTTGGTGAATTCTGAATGGAATTGAACTTTATGCAATCAACAGCAAACATTCTCCTTTCTAAACTTCTGATGGAAAGGGGGTCATTGTCAAACAGATGTAGACGGTCAGACCTTTGATGTTATCCTGAGGATTTCTTGCATTCGTTTCCTGAGGCTGGAATAATTGACCTTGAGTTGGCTCTACTTTAAGTTCCTTAAGGCAGCGTCAAAGGTCCAGCTATCTTCTTTTTTTTTGCAGGGTATGAACATTGATTTCAGTTTTGCCAGTGTTCTATGATACCAAGGGTAGTAGCTCTTGCCTCCTCTCTGGAACTCGGATCGTTTGTCCATGTCTGGACCAAGACAATAATGCCTGGAGCCAAATAGCTCTGCAATTTTTTTTAACTGGGCATCAGTGAGCAGGTTATTGCTATGGTTTGCTGGTCTGGAAGAAAAGTGACATTTTTAATACTTTAACCTTTAGACATATAGTGCAGGAACAGGCCCTTCGGACCACAGAATCGGTTCCAGAGTATCGTTCATCCTGTACACTAACACTATCCTACCCACTTGGGCAATTTTTTTTCCAAAGACATTTAAATGCATACCTGTACGCCTTTGGCGTGTGGGAGGAAACCGGAGCACCTGGAGAAAACCCACATGATCATAGGGAGAACCTAAAACTCTGTACAGACAGCATCTGCAGACCTGGGTCTCTGACACTGTAAGGCAGCAATTCTACTGCTGCGCCGCTCTGCCTCCCCTGAGGTGGTGTTGTGGGACCCAGTATACGGTGCCACATACAGTGGTGTGAGTTAGAATAAGGGCATTGGAGTTTTGGATATGTTTCAGTTTTGGATGTGGCCTTGTTTATGCCAACAAACGAGTCATCAAAACTGATGGAGTGTAAATGCCAAATGTTCTTTGTTTTGCTACAGGTTTCTAGAACACAAATATTTGCTGGGTTTGCTGTACTCTGTGAGTTACCAATGTAAATCAATTTGAATTTGCATGCATGAACTGCAGTGTCAAAGGAAGGAAGATTCAGTTTTGAGCAAACTGAGCAGAAGCTGGGAGTGGAGGAAAATAGTTCTAATTTTTCAATTGGCATTGTTGCTGAGATCACACATGGTGCTGGCAGCAATGGTTTTAAAATCTGGCAACTGGTCTACAAAATGTGGTACATTAGAGCAATTTTCATCATGTAATTGAAGGACTGTTTTGAAAGTGCATTTGGTGTGAGGTAAGGATTTTTAGCATGTGAGATATCGCAGCTTCAGCATGTGTGGTGTTGGGTGTCTTGCCAGCAAAGAAAATGAGCTTGATCTCTAACCTGTGATACATGATACTGGCATTATAAATCTATACCCACAGTGTCTCAAAATATAACTTGTCTGTTTCTTCTGTCAGAAACTTAATTTCTCTCGAACAAACAATTAGTTTGAGGATTTTTATACTTCACATAAGTACTGCAACTTGTGAATGAGTTTGTAGGGGCAAAAACAATAATTTTTTTTACTGAGCTAATCAAATGTTTGTGGCATGTCTACAATTTTCAGAATACTACAATCATCTAGCTCGAATTTAATGATTTTAACTACAAATTATCAGAGATTTTATAATTGGAGTTTTTTGGACTCTCCTTGGTTCTTTTCATGTGAAATGTTCTTCCAGCAATTTGTTGTATCCACACAAGGTGTAGCAGTGCCAGTTTAAAAAATATATATTTCCTGGCTATGATCCCCCCAATTTGCAGCTGTTCTTTTTGTGTGATTTACTCCCATGTATCCCTTAAGAATTTTTTTTCACATTATGAATGTTCTAAGATGGAGAAATGTATTGAAATACTTGAAGACAATGCAAATAAAAATGAGAGATCTGTAATGTGTGATTGATGTAATATTGGTTATTTTTTACTCATTTCAAAATTATTCCTTGTAACCATTCTAATATTATTGTAGGGTTTTTGTTTTTAAGTTTAACTATTTTTATTAATGCAATTGGTGAACTTGATACAATATATAATATTAAGTTAGTCTTGCTAGAAAGATTTATTGCCCATTCTTAAATGTCCTTGTTAAGATAGGGAGCCACTGCCTTGAAATGGATTATGTGGTGAGGCAATGAATTCCAGGGTGATAAAGGAATGGTGTTTTGGTTTCTGAGGCAGAAGTAGACTCTGGCTAATGGAAGTAAATTGTGTTAAATGAGTTGCTGTTCAGGAGCTGGGGTTACTCATGAAACTTTCATAATTTCTGTTCAGAGGCTTGGATGCCTTCTAATAAGTAAATATTTCTTCAGATGATTCTGTGGAAAATTATTCCTTTGGGAAATTCCACCCACTGTTAACAAATGGTCTGGAGCTAAGGGCAACGAACTTCTGTTTCCTGTTTTTAAAGATGATATAAATTTGTGCCAGGTCATCTGCGTATTTGGCAGTGGAATATGGGACAAAATTGTTTTGTGGTAGATGCAGAGTCTTTGACCTAAAACATTAATGCTGTTTTACTTCCCATAGATGTGGCCAGACCTCCTTGGTATTTCCAGCATCTGCAATCTTTTTAAATTGTGCAATAATTTTCTATGCTGCTGTGAAAATAGAATTTAAAAAATAGTTTCTACTTCTTGTTCCATGTTCAAAGGTATTACTAATCAAAACTTAAATGAACTGATGGATTATGATGGCTCTACAAATTTACTAGTTTATGTCAATTGTGAGGGCCTAGCATCTAGTAGTTGGAACCTTTTTATTTTGAATTTTTGCCAAGAAGAAATTGATGGATGCAATAGAATCACAAGCTTCACTGTTAAGCAAAAGCCAAATCTGGCCCCATCATCAAAAGGCAAGGCAAGTTTATTTGTATAGCACCTTTCAACCACAAGGTAATTCAAAGTGCTTTACATAAAACATTTAAAGCATTTGAAAAAAACACATATGAAATGACATTTAGATATAAAGGTAGCATTGTTTTGTTTGAAGAAAGAATCCTCAACTTTGGGTAATTGGTCAGATTTTTGTTTGTTTGAAAGATTCAGCATGGAAACATGCCCTTTGGACCACTGAGTCCATGTTGACCATTGATCACCGTCACACTAGTTCCATGTTATCTCATTTTCCCATCCACTTCCAACTCACTCGGGGCAAATTATAGGGGCCAATTAACCTAGAAAAACCTGCACGTCTTTGGGTGTTGGTGGAAACCCACATGTCATAATGTGCAAACTCTACACAGACAGTACCCAAGGTCAGTATCAAACCTGGGTCTCAGGCGCTGTGAGGCAGCAGCTCAGCAAGCTGTGTCACTTATAATATGAATTTATGCAATTGAATTTATGTAAAACTCAAATTCTCATGTAATTTGAGTGGTTCTGTTACAATTTCTTTACAATATCGAAACATCTAATTATGTACAAAGTTCATTCAGCGATGGAAGCCCAGCATCATTATCAATTTTTATTGCACTTGAAGGTGCTGAACCATTCAAATTCATGTGGTGCTCAGTGGTGTTAAGATCTGAGATTTTGATTTCAAAAGTGGTAGTATCATGTCTGACTTGGCATGAAACTTGGGAAGTGATGTTATTTCTATGCGCATGTTTTGCTTATGTTTCCTGGTGATAGAGGTGGAGACACAAGAGTGTAAATGCTGGAATCCAGAGGAACTCAGTGGGTAGGCAGCATTTGTGGAGGGAAAGTTGCTTTTGGTTTGGGACAAAGAGTAGAAGGGAGAAAACCAGTATACAGATGTTAAGAGGAGGGTTGAGACAAGAGCTGGCAAGCAATGGATGGATCTAGGTGAGGGAGGGTTGATTGGCAGATGGTCAGGTGGGGGATGGAAGGGTGGGTATGGTGACGGAGGAAGGGAGGTGATAGGTGGAGACAACAAAGGACTGCAGATAATGAAATCTGATAAGAAAGAAGGTGAAGCGTGGAATGAAATAAGGGAGTTAGGATGGGCAGATGGGACCCAATGGGTGGGTGTGAGGGTGATGGACAGAATGAATGGGTGGTGAGGAAAAAGAACTACTGATAGGGGGTGGGTATGAGTTTGTGTGTGAGAAAATACAAAAGCTTAAAAGCACATTCCACCAGATTCAGGAACAGATTCTTCGCCACTGTTACAATCTTGTATGGACCTCTTATGCTAAGGATGAATTCATGATCTTCCCATCTATGTTGTTGTGGGCCTTGCACATTTGTTTTAGTTGCATTTTCTCGGTGGCTGTAACACTACATTCTGCACTCTTTCTTTCCTTTCTCTTTTGCACTGCGTGGTGTACTTGTGTATGGTGTGATTTGCCTGTATACCACAGTTTATCTTCCACTATCTCACAACAATATAACAATATCCAGTATATTGGCATTTAATAACAAACTGAAAGGATGATTAGTTTTGATGTCCACCCTGAAAAACTGGAACTGATATGCAATGGCCATGAAGCAGGTGATCACAAATAATCTTTGTCTGCCCTGTCAGGCATTGCCCTTGCCCCATCCATAGAATAGTCTGCAGTTCTGAAATTGGCCTTGTCAGCTACTTCAGAATCCACAGACGTTTCAAGGGTTGGTACCCCAAGGGACTGACTGACAAGAAGATTGTTTTTTGAAACAAAAACAGAATGTTGGAAGCACTGAAAGTGCCAACAGTAAAAAGTTAGAAAATAACCATTTGATGTTCTAGGTCAAGGATATTTCGTCAGGACTTGGGATTTAAGGGTGGGGGAAGACAGAGTGAAATACAAATGTGCAAAGTTGCGTGGAGAAAACAAGAATGGCTGTGATGGGGTGCAGACCAAAGTTAAACCAGTATTTGCAGTTGCTTGTGTCTCCGTTATCAATAGGAATGACTTGTTATTTTTCTTCAATTCTGATAAAGGGTCCTTGATCCAATATTAATACGAGGAGCATTTGATAGCACTGGGCCTATACTTGCTGGAATTTAGACTCATAGGGGGGATCTCATAGAAACCTACTAAATAATGAAAGGCTTAGATAGAGTGGATGTGGAGAGGATGTTTCCAGTAATGGGAGAGTTTAGGACCAGACGGCACAGCCTCAGAATAAAAGGACATACATTTAGAATGGAGATGAGGAATTTCTGTAGCCGCATGGCGGTGAATCTGTGGAATTTATTGCCGCAGATGGCTGTGGAGGGCAAATCATTGGGTATTTTTAAGGTGGAGATTGACAGATTCTTGATTAGTAAGGGTGTCAAAGGTTATGGGGAGAAGGAGGAGAATGGGGTTGAAGAGAAAAATAGAGCAGACTCGATGGGCTGAATGGCCTAACTGCATTGCAATTACATAAAATATAATTCCTATGTTTTATAGTCTTATGGAAATTGTGATACTTTTTCTCTCCCCATGGATTCTGTTTCCAGTGTTTTCCTTTTCAGCAGGTTTCCAGTATCTACTTTTTCGTCTTGAGTTATTGCGTTTGATTCCTTTTCGACTAGTTTTATCCGGCGAACAAAATCATTCCCTTCACTACTTCTGAACAGTTGGAAAATTGTCAACTGACCTTCTAGCGTATTTTTAAAAAGCAATATTTTTTCATTTCCTTGGGAAAATCTATCCTTTTTATATAGTACAAAATATCTGTCGATTTACACTAAATCACATGAATTATCTGTAACACCAAAAAGATAGCGAACATTTGTTTGTTGGTAGTAGGATTTGAAAATGTCACTTCCTTGACTTGAAGCTGATTTATTGTTTGCTTAAATGCTTATTGATTAACTTAATTTATTTGGTTTAATTTCATTATTTATTTATATTATTGTGTGCTTGTTAAATTATTTAAAAATGTGAAAAAATATTCAGTGGGACTTGTTATTTACTATTGTGGCATTTACTATTCAGATTTGTGAAATTATATACTATGAGAAACTTAAAATTATACTAATTCAATATTAGGTTCTGATGCAATTTAAATATGTTCCTCCTTCCTTTACGTCAAAGTCCCCAATGTATCTAATGAACATTGATTTGTGGTACATCACTGATCAGACTTCCAATCACAAAAAGCAACCCTTCTCCATCGCCCTCTGCATCCTAGTATCAAGCTAGTTTTGGATCCAATTTTCCAACTTCCCCTGGATCCCGCAGGCTCTTAACTTTTTGGATCTGTCTCCCACATGGGCCATTCTCAAGGCATTACTGAAGTCTAAACAGACTGCATCAACATACTGCCCTTATCAATACAATATTTTACAAATTTGAAAAAAATTCAGTCAAAGTGATTAAGATAGAATGTCTGCAAAAAGCCATTCTATCTGAGTTTTAATCCCTGCTTTTCTAAATGTCAATTAATCCTTTTTTTGCCGTAATCTCATTTCCACGCCACCATGTTGTTAGACTCTCAGACCTGTGAATGTCTGGCATGGCATTGTTGCTCTTGAATAAAAGTACCATATTTGCTGCCCTCCAGTCATCTGATAAGCCCATCTGCGGCTAGCAAAGACTTAAAAGTCTCATGGGACCCCAGTAATCTCCTTTCTTGCCTCCCATATCAGCCTGACATGCAACTTGTCAGGCCTGTGGATTTATCCCCATTCATGCCTGCTAAGACATCTAGTAGCTCCTTATTAATGAGAAGTATTCATTGAAGACTTACCTTCTCCCTCGGGCAGAAGCCCAGGTTGCCCCTTTGATCCCTAATGGACCTCCTCTTTCATTGGTCACCTCCTTCCCCCTTATATACTTAAAATGTAATTTTCCTTAATTTTATTTGCTTGTGGTATGTTTAGCCCCTTCTGCATTTTTTGTATTCCTTTTAGGCTACCCCTGTTTTTACTTCCATCAACCTGCCATATGCTCTTTTGTTTTAATCAAATTCTCAATCCCTTGATAGCCAAGGTTCCTTGTCCTTGTCTTTTTGGCAACATGTTTTTGAACTCTTGCTATTGTATAAAACATTAAGGAACAATGTGTGATTTCCTGTACCATTTTCCTGAATTTTTTTGTTTAAACTTTTGCAAGATTAAAAGTTTTTTACAAAGCTATGTAATTGAGCAAAACCATTTTGTCCAGTTAGATAAACAAAACAATGCTGCCTGAAGTAAAGGTGGCAGAATGTTTTCTTGGTGTAGCCTGGATAAACTAATGACAGTTATTTGTTTTTAATTCTGTTTCTCTGAACTGCTCAGATGGGGACGTGCGGTTAAATATGAGGTATTCACTTGTGTTGTTCTGAAGTTGTTTGGATGTTCATTAATATTGGATTGAACATAGTTGTGGTGTCCATGCTCATAGTTACTGATATCCACACTTTTTTGTACTTTTGTTACTGATTTTAAGGTGTGCAAGATTCTGGAATTGCATTGGAAAATTAGTTTTTCCTTTAAAGAGGAAAGGATGGAATGAGGAAATGAAATTAAGTCCTTGATATTGAGGGAACTTTTTAAATCTACTGTGCATATTGGTCTTTTTGTTTGGTTTATTGGTGGAATATAGCAGTAGAAAACTTCATGTGAAATGGGTTCAGTAATTTCGAACAAGTAGGATAAAATTACATGCATGATTTCATTGAACATTTTAAGTAACATAGTTTAATGGTGAGAAGTAGAATGATATATGTTCCTAGGTTGTTGCAAACTGTTTCATCGATTAACAAGAAATTTCTAGTAACTTCATAAATTACGAACTGTATGCATCCTTGAACTTGTCATGGTCATTGTTCAAAACAAAATCTTCAATGTAAATGTTTTTGTCAAAAACATTGAAGGAAAGTTGCATACTTGATACTTTTTAAAATGTTCGGTCTTTGTGTATAAATGTGATACAGGTTGAAACTCTAGTCCTATATATTTCGGACCTGACTGGTGCTGGACTACAGAAATTGTCCCCTGATCATCTTTCCTTGAGTAGGAGAACTGTATTTCCCCGAGTCATGTAAGGATTCTGAGAACTGTCCATAATCTGAAGGTTCCATAAATCGGAAACTCTGTCAACTGAGATCGCTGCTGTCAGAGATGTTGCTCTGGTACAGATTAATATAGATCTTGGTTTAGATCTTTTTTAGATATTAGAATTAATTAATAGGAAGAGATCATTCAAAACATTCCAAACCACGGGGATTGCTGGATGACAGAATGCAAGATTATAGATTTGCAACCTGTAGTACAGTGATGTGTTCAAATGTTATATCTCCTGGTTTACTGTCAAAAAATATATATTTTTGTAATTCATAAAGAGATGAAAATATAGCTGCATATAATATTGGTTAGCAATGATCACATTTGAAACAGAAACAGAATGCTGGAAATATTCAAGTCGGGCAGCATTTTAAGTTGGTAAAATGTAAGCATTGTGTTTGATGTTTCACCCCCTGCCCCCCCCCCCCCCAAACTCGGTTTAATTGCTTTTTTTTTCTTTTCTTAAAACAGTGTTTTGAATTTCTGGACTTGGTTTTGCAAATCAAGGAGTTCCCAAAGAAATTGATTAAGTTATTCTGGATGAAAGAAGTTAACCTTCAACTTTGCTTTATTACATTGTTCAACGGAAGATCATCGTGACAATTTCAGCAATGTTGTCCAGTAATGTGATTGCTACTCAAAGGTCCACATGGGTCTCCTTTAATGATGATATACAATACACATTAAATGGAGGAGATGCAGGTAAAAAAATATTTAAATTATTTCATGGAAAAGAGATGAATATTTTTTCCAAATTGTAGTACTGAAACCAAAATGTTCAATTATAATAAAATGTTCCTCAATAAGCAAAGCTGTTTCAGCTTTATATTAACTGTCCCATTTTATTCATGATTTCCTTCAAGTTAAACGGCACTAATTGACAAATGCAGCAATGGTTCACAGGATTCACAGGACCTTCGTGTATGAAGGTACAAATCTCCCCTGCCTGATCAGATACATTGGAGGACTGTGGGAAGTTAGAGAAAATTGCAGGTGTTCCGGCTGAGATTTACGAGTCGTTATTAGATAGAAACATAGAAAATAGGTGCAGGAGTAAGCCATTCAGCCCTTCGAGCCATTCAATATGATCATGGCTGATCATCCAAAATCAGTACCCCGTTCTGGCTTTTTCCCCATATCCCTTGATTCCCTTAGCCCTAAGAGCTAAATCTAACTCGCTCTAGAAATACGGGTGAGGAGCCAGAAGACTAGAGGTCGGCAAATGTTGTGCCTCTATTTGCCAAGGGCTGCAGGGAAAATCCTGGGTACTACAGGCCAGTGAGCCTAACATCTGTGGTTGGAAAGTTACTAGATAGTATTCTGCTGGATACTCAGAATAGATGGACAAGGGCTGATTAGGGAAAGTCAGCATGATTTTGTATGTGGGAGGATGTGTCTCACGAAGATGTGATAAAAAAGGTTGAGTGCAGAGTTGTAGACATATATATAGATTTCAGCAAGGAGTTTGATAAGGTTCCACATGGTAGGCTGATCTGGAAGGTTGGGATCCAAGGAGAGCTAGCCGACTGGATCAAAAAGTAGAGAGTGATGGTGGAAAGTATTTTTTCGACTGGAGGCCTGCGATTAGTGGTGTGCCTCGGGATTGGTGTTGGGCCCATTGCTGTTTGTCATCCCTATCAATGATTTGGATGAAAACGTACAAGGCATGATCAGCAAGTTTGCAGATGACACTAAAGCGGGTTATATTGTAGATAGTGAAGATTGTTGTCAAAAAATTGCAGCAGGTTCTTGAGGATCTTGATCGGTTGGGCAAGTGGGCTGAGGAATGATTAGAGTCATACGGGGCTCCGGGGGAGTGTTGCAGAGCAGAGGTATTTAGGAGTGCAGGTACATAGTTCCTTGAAAGTGGCGTCACGGGTAGATAGGGCGGTCAAAAAGGATTTTGGCATATTGTCCTTCATCAGTCAGATTATTGAGTGTAGATGTTGGGAGGTCATGTCACAGTTGTATAAGACATTGGTGATTGCAGAGAAGACTTACAAGAATGTTGATAAGACTCGAGGGCCTGAGCTGCAGGGAGAGGTTGAGCAGGCTAGGACTTTATTCCTTGGAGCACAGGAGAATGAGGGATAATCCTAAAGAGGTGTACAAAATCATGAGAGGGAAAGATTGAGTAAATTCATATTTTTTTTTGCCCAGAGTATGGGGAATTGAGAATCAGAGGCCATGATTTAAGGTGAGGGGGGGGCGGATGTAATGAGAACCTGAGGGGTAACTTTTACTCAAAGGCTGGTGGATGTATGGAACGATTTGCCAGAAGAGGTAGTTGAGGCAGGTACTGTTGCAATGTTTAAGAAACATTTGGACAGGTACATGGATAGGATAGACTTAGAGGGACATGGGCCGAACACAGACAGGTGGGGCTAATGTAGATGGGATATGTTGGTCAGCATGGGCAAGTCGGGCCGAAGAGCCTGTTTCCACACTATGTCTGACTATGATTCCCAAATCCGTGAGGAAAATAACCTAGCTTGCTACTTGTTTTGAAAAGAAAATACCCTTTTGATTTATGTACTAATCTGAATTCTACCCTTCGAATATTTTTTACAATTCGGCAAGTTATTATATTTAGTTTGCAGAGAATGTTGATATTTTAAAATCCAAATAATTTGTTTTGTTATATTGATTTTAAATAAGGGAGAAAATTGTTTATTTTACTAAATGCATTTAATTATTTTTATCCTGGCCATAATCTGTTGGGAAGGTGGTGGAGAAAGTATAGACAATAGGTTGAAACTCTTTCTCGTTCGGCTCCCTTGTGACATGACCAGTGTCGGACTACATAACTGTCCTGGAATCGTCTTCCTTATGCATAGAAAAACTGTTCTTTTGAACATCTTTCTTCTAGACACTCCTAGCGTTACGTAAGAGTTCAGAGAACTCTGTAACTCGATGTTTCCTAAATTGGGATTTTTTGTCAGCTGAGACCACAAGTTGCGCTTGTGGGTTAATTAGCTACAGGTTAGTACAGATCTTAGTTAGAATGAATTAATAATTATATATTTGTACCCTAAATTCAAAACATGCCAGACTGCTAGACCAGAGAGTTGCAACTTGTACTTTTACCGGGGTCGTGATAAGTAAATTAATTTATAACTTCTAAAATGTTTTGAGTTCATTTTCTCTCCCACTTATTTTTGTCGAAGACTTAGTGTTTGACACTAAATAATTGATGTGGGTGCTTACTTTATGGGGTTCTTACCTTGAGAAGTCGATTGCTTTCAAAGCAAAACTTTATAGATTGACACAAGTAATTATTTGTACATTAGATTACCAAAGCGTAACAACAAATGTGAAAAAAAATTCTTTGACCAACAGTTGGAGAACACAAATACTCTCCAGTCTCGGGTAAATTATTTGAAGATGATAATTACCAAGATCGTACGTTTCAACGTCAGCATAGCCCAGTTTGCACGACAGAAACGGCATCTGTGCCCAGTGAATGGATCAAGTTTGACGATCAGCCGTGGCCTATTCCTTCTCCACTCCATCCACAATCAACAGGTTAGTAATTAGAGTAAGACTCTAGCTAAAGTTTGAAATTTATTATTAATTCATTATTTCTCATGAATGCTGGATGTGATGCCTTTTTACATTTCACCTTCAGTTTTTGTTCAACTTTTTATTACACTCTTTTTTGTTTTATTGAAAGCATGATGTTTAACTTCAATGGGTTTTGTGGTTAACTATTTACTTTTAGCTTTGAAAGCTTGGGAGGAACATGTAGTGCTGTGAATTTATTAATTCTTGCAGATTTAACTCCTGCAAAGTATTTCTAATAGCCTTCGTGCTTAAAGTACCTGACTGTTGAACCCGCTTAATTTTTGTTGCAGAATTCAATCCCGAAACAAAATCATTAGGACCATTCAATCTGGCCTCCTGGTACAGATAGTATCTAAATTTCTGGACTCCCTGGCAATATCAAACCTCAAGTTTTAATGTAGCCTAATTTGGATCGGAGTCCTTTAGGTGTTAAGATGGAGGCACACGGATCTGCACATGCTGGTTTACCAAAAAAGGGACTAAAGTGTTTGAGTAACTCAGTGGGTCAGACAGCATCTCTGGAGAACATGTGATGTTTTGGTTTAGGACATTTCTTAAGACTGTGGTTATGTGGAATATCTGAATGAAAGCTTTAATATGCATACTGATCTCTCTGTGCTACTGGAAACAGACTCATCATGAGGAATCAATAGATCTTTGCTGTTAAATTGCATAGAACGTTTGAAGTGAGCTATGATGCATTATTGCACAAGTATGACTAATTAGTCCTAAAGTTGCACATCACAGAAAGGGGCCCTTCAGCTGATCACTTCCATGCTGGCTTTTTTGCCCAATGTGTTCATCACTCTCGTAGACCATGAAGCAGAGCAACAATCAATTTTAACTCTTCAATGATAGGCATGGAAGACCAACAGAAAACAATGGATTAGACTGCACTGAAGCTTGTCAGTTCTGGTCATAAGGATTTGATTGCATCTTTGTTAATCCCATGCTGTATCCTTCAATGCCTTGCCTATTTAAGTTTTGATCTAAATTCCTCTCGATTGTATCCACCTCCACTACCACCTCTGGCAGCGAGTTCCAATATTTTCCCATAACTAATGTCTCCCAATCCAGACAAAACATCCTGGTGAACTGCACTCTCTCCAGTGCAACCATATATTAGTGACCAGAAAGTGGATTGAAGGGCCTGTTTTCAGTCTGTACCTCAAATTAAACTGCCTGCTTTCTAGTCCTGCTTTGGTAGCACAATGTCTGAGCTAAGCTATCTCAATGATTTTTACTGGAACATTTCTATCAACAATTTGCAGTATGAACATCATGTCTTATAGCTCTTTTAAAGACCATAGCTTGTAGAGCTGTTCCCTCTGAGTTCCAGAGACCCTGGTTCAAGAGTCAAGAGTGTTTTATTGTCATATGTCCCAGATAGGACAATGAAATTCTTACTTGCTGCAGCACAACAGAATATGTAAACATAGTACATAATGGGAGAAATAAAGTTCAGTGTGTGTATCTATACACATACTCAATAAATAAACAAATATAGTGCAATAATAATAATAGTCTGTTGTAGTTCAGAGCTTATTTGTTGTCGTGTAATAGCCTGATGACTCTAGGGAAGAAGCTGTTTCTGAACCTGGACGTTACCATTTTCAGGCTCCTGTACCACCTTCCCGATGGCAATGGTGAAATGAGTGTGTGGTCAGGATGGTGTGGATCTTTGATGATGTTGGCTGCCTTTTTGAAGCAGTGACTTCGATAGATCCCTTCGATGGTGGAGATGAATCCTGATCTCCAGAATTCTTTCCCCAGAATAACTATGAAGCCAGTTCTTATATGGTCATTTTTTTCCTTTTTTAAGCAGAAAATATTGTTGCAGTTTCACTTTTGTTCCACCATCTTTAAAAAAAAAAATTGGTGCAGCTTTAAAAGTGACTGTTGCTTCGCACTAAGTGGTTGCCTGAAATTTTTGCTTTCTGCCTTTTGATCTGAACCATGGGACCTGAATAAAAAAAGCTCTAGCTGACTTTGTTTTTGGAGGGTTGTTTTATGTCTTTCGAACTACTCTCCAATAAATATAACTTACCTAATTCACACTTTTTTAGATATTTACAAATTAGACTTTTTTGAAAGCTACTCTTCCCCTTTTTCCGCTACCACATCAAACTGAAATTTTGGACATTTTTAACCCTAATCAGAAAGGATTAATAATGACTATTTATGAGTTGATTTTGAAATTACAAATAGATATATTTGATAAAATTAAGAATGACTGGGAAAGAGAACTCCAAATTTCTTTATCTATAGAGAAATGGGAGAGGATTCTTCAATTAGTCAATACCTCTTCAATGTGTGCAAGACACGCTCTGATACAATTCAAGGTGGTTCACAGAGCTCATATGTCAAAAGATAAGTTGGCTAGTTTTTATGGTCATATAAATTCTACCTGTGACAGATGTAACTCTGAAGTGGCCTCATTGACCCATATGTTTTGGTCCTGACCACTTTTGGAAAAATATTGGAAAGAAATTTTTGATACTATTTCTGTAGTCTTGGGTATTGATTTACAACCTCATCCTATTACTGCAATTTTTGGGCTACCAATGTTAGATTTTATTCATTTGTCCCGCTCCACCCATCGGTTGATTGCTTTTACCACATTAATCGCCAGAAGATCTATTTTATTTAAATGGAAAGACTCCAACCCTGCGACCACACTCCAGTGGTATTCTGAAACGATATCATGTTTAAATTTAGAAAAAATCAGGAGTGACATTGTTGAACCCTTGGTTAATTTTTATGAGACTTGGGGAAAATTTATTGAACACTTTCATACAACATAAATTGCTCCCTCTTTAACCGTTATAAAAATTATTTTACCTTTATATGGTGGAAAGGACTTGACGACAAACAGACTTAAATTGTTGAAATTCTCAGTTCAGATTCTGTTTTGCTTTGCTTTGTTTTTATCTATTTATTTATTTATTTATAAATTAATAAAAAATAAAAAAATTCCTTTCTTTTTTTTATTTTCTTTAGTTTAGGGGTTTTTTGTTTTTGCCTTCTTTCCTTTTCTTTTTGTCTTTTTATCTTTGTTTTTTTCCTACATTTATAAGTTTTCTTTGAAAGATTTAACTATATTTACATAGAGACCGTATTCAATGTGTATTTTGACACTGGTCTCATATTAGGCTATACCTGTTATTAATGTAATCCTGATCCCTATGTATCAATATCATTGTTATGTTTATCATTATTCTTTTTGCTCTTTTTATGTTTTGTTTTTGTTTTTTTGGAAAAAAAACAATAAAAAGATTTTCAAAGAAAGAAAGACTTTGTGCAAGGAAGAAACATTGTTGAGGCTTGTCTTTTGCTTTTTTTGATAGTCATAGTTTCAGAGTCCATGAGATCAAAAGCCTTGTCCTTAAAGGCACAATATTGACTCCCCCACCATCCATTAACATTTTTTATTCTGCGTGCCAATTGAAATATGGCTTGAGGTTGACCTTAAATACCTCTTGAGTGTTGATAAATGCTACCTGCATAACAAAGGACATAGAGCTTCAAACCATTTTTTATGCTGACTTCCTGCATGTGGTGGTTCTGTGGCGCCTTCACGCCCACGTATTTTTGCATACAGCCTGTTACCACTAGTGACTTGCCAGCAGCATCACGAGAAGGTCCAGCAGCCTCGGGAGAAGGGGCACCTGATAAGTGTGTTTCAATCAGCCAGCATAGACGAGCTTGCAAAACAGGGCAACATTGTCATGGAGACAACCACTGCGCTGCAGGTGACTGGTTAATACAACATCAGTAAAGCCAGAAAAGGTACAGCAGGAACAGCAAATTGCAGCAGTCACTGCGCAAGTCGAGGCTTTGGCAGCCCAGCAGAGCCATCCCCGTTTCAGGTTTAACGCAAGCCTTGGGGGTTGGAGACGGGGCCGAGGCGACGCCCAACACATTTGCTGGAAACACTGGCGATATGGTGCAGTGGCCCGGTCGTGTCAACCTCCTTGCTCCTTCTACAAACAAAACCCATGACGAGGCCCGCAGTAGAGGCGACTGCTGCCAGTGGGCAAACTAGCCACAACCTTTTTCTCCGCGACCACCTTTCGTAAATGCAATATCCCATTGACTCCAGGCACACTAGGACCCCTTTTGGTGAGTTTCCTGTACCAAACACCTGTTTCGATCACGTGCACCTGGACTTGGTCGGCCCACTCCCACCGTCAAGAAACTACACATATCTGCTCACTTGTGAAGACCGGTTCACAAGATGGCCCATTCATCAACATTTCAGTAGAAGCAATAGCCCGCGCTTTTGTTGACCGATGGATTTTGGTCTTTGGGTACGATCACAAGAGACAGAGGACCGCAATTCGAGTCTGCGCTGTTTCAAACACTAATCGACCTCTTGGGTACGAACCGGATTCGAACGACTGCGTGTCATCCACAAGCGAACAGCCTGATTGAACAGTTCCATTGCCAGTTGAAAGCCGCTCTGGCAGCCGGAGGAGACTCATCGAAATGGAGTGAACAGTTGCCTCTGGTTCTGTTTGGCATTCGTACGCCGGTGAAAGCAGACCTAGGATGTTCGTTAGTGGAAATGGTTTACGGCACAACTCTGAAGCTGCCCGGCGAATTTGTCTAACCAATTCCCACAGACAGATCCTATGATCCAAGCAGGCATGTCGATCGATTACGGCAAACTATGCAGCTGCTCAGGCTGACACCGACGCGGCGAACACCTGCAATGGTCTACTTGCCTGCTGACCTCCAATGCTGCACACGTTTTGGTCCGACACGACACCGTGTCATAACCCATGTGCAGATAAGGCCAATTAGTGTGTCTGACCTTGGAGTTGTTATTGAGCTCTTGTGGCTGGACCTTCTCGTGAGGTTGCTGGTGAGTCGCCAGCAGTAACAGGCTGTATGCAAAACCAAGGTGGGCATGAAGGTGCCACAGTTCCATTAAAATACAAACACAAGCCATCTTTGATTAGTACAGGTGTCAGAGGTTATGAGAAGAAGGCAGGAGAATGGGGTTAGGAGGGAGAGACGGGTCAGCCATGATTGAATGGCGGAGTAGACTTGATGGGCCGAATGGCCTAATTCTACTCCTATCACTTATGACCTTATTTTGCCTCTGTGTATGGGCATAGTCCCTCATTGTCTGTGGGCAGGAAGATGCTCTGGTGTCTTGGGCTCGCCCCTTGGCCTCGGGTAGAGGTGCTGGTTGTTTCGTGATTCTTCCTGGCAGTCCAGTCTTGACCACATGGTGGCGCTGCTGGCCTCGGCTTGTCCCAGTGGCTCAGTAGTCCTCGAACCTGCAAGAGGGGAGTGCAGCGAGCAGGCAGGCTCCAAAACTTTCTCTCCTTTCCTCTTTTTTCCAACTTTCTTTCTTCCTTCCTTCCTTCCTTCCTTCCTCTTTCTCTGCTGCTTCTCTCACCTAATCCACTCTTGTTAGAATGCCTGGGTTTTATAAGGAGTAGGCTGACACGGTTCAGGTGGCCAAACCAATATCCACTAATTGCACCTAGCTATTACCAATGATGTTGGGGTTTGGCTTCTCCTGGCAGGTCAGCCTGTGATGGGGAACTGCCTTTAGCATAATTCCAAACAAATACATGCATAATTCCAAATAAATCATGCAAAACAGCCTCTTTCCTCCACCCTTCCCATCTACATCCATTGACACCACGCTACCTCAGGAAAGCAGCCAATGTTATCAAACATCACTTTCCTTACCCAGCACTCTGTGGAAAAAGCTGCTCTTCAGGTTCCCCTATCTTTCCCCTCTCACCTTAACTCTGTCCTCTGGTTCATGACTTCCCCTACCCTGTACATTTACCCATTCTATTCCCCTCATGATTATATATCCCTCAGATCGCACCTCATGGACTCCAAGCAATAAAGGCTGACCTTACCCAACCTTTCCCGAAAAGACGCTCTAATCTTGGCAACATCCTCTTGGCTTCACTATTTAACAATTATTTGATTCTTCACCAATGATAAGTATGGTGGGTTTCAAAGAGATGTGCTGCAAGTAATTGGTTAAAGTAGATTATCTCTGCTTGATATTATGCACATTTGGTTGTCAAATTCCTGTGTTTAGAAAGCATGTGGGTTTCAAAAATGGAAGAGTGTAGTACATTCATTCCAGGCACAGAGCCTGGAAAGATGCCAACGCCAACAATGGAGAGGTCATCACAGACCCCACAGTGAAGCCACAGGGTTTTGCCCTCCATCGCAAGCAATGGCTAACCCTGAATAGAATCCGCACCCTCCATGCAAGGACAGCCCATCACCTGCATTAGTGGGGGATGACAGATAGCCCTGCTTGTGACTGCGGACATCCAGACCAGACCATCCCACACATTGTGAATGACTGCCCACTGAGGCTTTTCCCTGGGGGCATCAAAGCCATCCACCCAGTAACTGGCCTGGATGTCTACCCTTGATCTACAACTTTAGGCTGTGCATGCCATACGCAAGAAGAAGAAGATTCCCAGCAAAGGTTGAGACTGAAATTCAGCGCACTCGTATCTATGCTGGTTGAACAAAAACCATCCAACCTAATGCAGCCTTCGAGCATTTACCCTGCTCTTCAAGTACACACCCAAATCTATCTATACATAACTAAAACTCTGATCTTGTGCTCATCCGGTTTTGCTTTTTTTTCTATTTGCGCAAAATGGTATGCGATAGCGCTAAGATTTCCCGTCACCTTACTCACCGTTCTCCTGTGCTACAAGGGCAACAAGTTTTGTTCTGATCGATGGTATATTTTAAAAGTTATTACATTTAAAAAATCTTTAAAACTGCACATGCGCAGATTGGTCTCCTCTCCTGTCAGTCGCCGCCATGCAGATTGGTCTCCTCTCTTGTCAGTCGCCGGGACGGCAACGCCCATTTCTGCTCCATCACCTCACTGATTGGCCGGGTCAGCTGTCAGTCACGGCCGGCGCCCGGCGAGGATAATATAGAGCTGAAGAAGCGGAGTGAGCATCACTAATGTTCTCGCCCGGCGAGGAGAATATAAAGCTGAAGGAGCGGAGTGAGCAGCACTAGTTGGCTGGAGTTGCGTCTGTGGGCTCCTCCGTGGGGCCGAGCGGCCGAGCCTACTTCACGACCCCTGTGGTGCCCAGCCATGGGCGCCGTCGGCCGCTTTGTCCGACCCGGGCTTCTACCCGCAAGGCCCCAGCCAGGGTTCTACGCGGCGATCTGGGAAGTATCGGGACCACGGTGTTGAGGCCTTGCGACGGTGGGGCTTCACGGCGGTGGTGGGACCATGCCGAATTTCTAAATCCGCGGAGAAATCTATCTCTTCCTCCTTTTTCAGTTTTTTCCTGTCTCATGTCTCGTGGGGGAGGAGGGGGAATAGAGGGAGTGGGGGAGGTAGGGAGTGGGGAATAGAGGGAGAGGAGTGCAGTGGGGGAGGTGAGGAAGGATAGTGGGGGAATAGGGGGAGGTGTGTGAGCGAGAGTGGAGGGGGATAGGGGGAGGTGAGTGGGGGAGGTGGGGGGGAAGAGGGATAGGAGGGGGTAGAGAAGGGAGATGAGGGAGGGAGGGACTGAGGGTAGGGGAGAGGTGAGGAGGAGAGGGGAATGAAGAGGGAGGGTGAATAGGGGGGAGGGAGTGCTGGGGAGGAGGTGGGAGAAGGGGGGAGGTAGGCAGTTGGAATAGAGGGACAGGAGGGCAGTGGGGTAGGTCAGGAGGGAGAGTGGGGGGGATGGAGGAAGGAGGGGAGAGGAGGGAGGGAGTGACTGAGGGTAGGGGAAAGGAGAAGGAGGGATTGGGGAGGGGAGGGGAGGGGAGGAGGAGAGGGGAAAGAAGGGAGGGTGAATAGGAGGGGGAGGTCAGGAGTGGGGAATAGAGGGAAGGAGGGCAGTGGTGGAGGTCAGGAGGGATAGTGGGGGGGATAGGGGGAGGTGGGGGATAGAGGGATAAGAGGTGGTAGGGAGGGGAGAGGAGGAGGGAGGGAGTGACTGAGGGTAGGAGGAGAGGGGAAAGAAGAGGGAGGATCAAGAGGAGGGGGAGGGAGTGCTGGGGGATGAGGGGAAATGAGCCGCGCCTGCGCAGTTGGCTATGGGTGAGTGGTGGCATATTGCGTTGGGGAACGGGTTGCGTTGGGAGAGCAGGCCTCCCATGTGAGACTTAGTCTAGTTCTATTTATATGTGATGTGTTCTGTTCCCACCACCCTTCAGACAGCACATTTCGGACACCTACCGCCCTTCTGGGTGAAAATTGTACTTAGAAACATAGAAAATAGGTGCAGGAGTAAGCAATTCGGTCCTTCGAGCCAGCACCGCCATTCAAGTTTAAGTTACATTTATTATCACATGCACCAATTGGTACAGTGAAATTTGAGTTACCATACAGATGTACGAATAAAAATAACACAATACAGGATAGAGTTTAACATGAACACCCCCACACCGAGGGAAGGCAATAAAGTTCAGTCATCTTCCTCTTTGTTCACCTGTGGTCGGGGGTCATGGCTGATCGTCCAAAATCAGTACACTGTTCTGTCTTTTTCCCCATATCCCTTGATTCCCTTAGCGCTAAGAGCTAAATCTAACTCTCTTGAAAACATCCAGTGAATTAGCCTCCACAGCCTTCTGTGGCAGAGAATTCCACAGAATCACAACTCTCTGGCTGAAAAAAGTTTTTCCTCATCTCAGTCCTACATGGCCTACCCTTTATTCTTAAACTGTGACCCCTGGTTCTGGACTCCCCCAACATCGGGAACATTTTTCCTGCATCTACTGTGTCCAATCCTCTAAGAATTTTATATGTTTCGATAAGATCCTCTCTCATCCTAAATTTCAGTGAATACAAGCCCAGTCGACCCATTCTTTCATCATAAGTCAGTCCCGCCATCCTGGGAATTAACCTAATGAATCTATGCTGCACTCCCTCTATGGCAATAATGCCCTACCTCAAATTAGGAGACGAAAATTGCACACAATACTCCAGGTGTGGTCTCACCAGTGCCCTGTGCAACTGCAGTAGGACCTCCTTGCTTTTAAACTCGAATCCTCTCGCAATGAAGGCCAAATTGGTTTTCTTCACTGCCTGCTGTACCTTGCCATTGGCTTTCTTCACTGCCTGCTGTACCTTGCCATTGGCTTTCTTCTGCCTGTTTCACTGCCTGCTGTACCACCTTCACTGCTTGCTGTACCACCTTCACTGCCTGCTCTACCTTCACTGCCTGCTGCACCTTCTTCACCGCCTGCTGTACCTTACGACAATAACAAATCCTAAACCATTACTCAGTCCTTTTTTTGTAGTATAAATGATTCAAAACTAAAAGAAAAAGAAAATTTCTCATCAGTTGTCCAATCCTTCAATTGCTTTAAATCTGTGCCTTCTACTTTTTGTTCCATCCCATATGGAAAATGGGTATTTCCAGTATCGTGGTTTGTAATTTTATATATTTAATCTTGGCATCTTCTATTCAAAGCAAACAGTCCTAGCTTGTGCATTATTTTCACGTAGGTGCAATTTTCCAGTTCTGTCACCATCTACATTACTAACGGCTTTCAGGGATTAAATCTGTCATCTTGACTGTAGATTCTCCCTACAGCAAGCCATCCAATTGTCACCAACTTGGGAACTGAATACAGTCCTTCCTATTGATGCCCACATCCTGAAAACAAATGTTTTTGAAAATTGACCTGTTTTACTTCAGAATCTATGGACATGCATTCAAAGATTCCTTTGTTCTACTCATCACTCAATGTCCTTCCATCCCTCCAATGTCCCTGCAATTAGAGAGATGCAACAATGCATTACATTGCCCTTTGTGGATGAAATTCCATCTGATATTTTTATGCCTGCAATGTAGAACTGTCACTGTTGACCACTCGACTAATTTTTGGATGATTTACAGTCTTTATTGCACATTTTATTTTATTTTAGTTTTGAATCATTTCTTCTACAAAAAAAGGACTGGGTAATGGCTTAGGTTTAGGGTTTTGTTATTTCATGTCGTACAGTGAAAATCATGCTATTTGATCAGATAACATGTAGAATAGTCAAGTAACTTTTTTTTTGTAGTTGCTTTCAATAAAAATATATTATTTAAAAAAAACTAAAAATAAAAAAAGAATGTTCTGATCTTAGCCAGTCCCTTGGGATCAAAAATGACTTACTTCCAACTCTGATTTTGTAGCTTAAGGGCCTGTCCCACTTTACGATTTTTTTCGGCAACTGCGAGCGTCAGTGACTGACAACATACACGATGACATATGCTATCCTGTGGGTGACGCCCGGTTAGGTTTAGGGCTAGGGTTAGGGTTAGGTTTTCCTCCCGCACTCCAAAGGCGCACAGGTTTGTAGGTTAAATGTTTAAGAAGGAACTGCAGGTACTGGAAAAATCGAAGGTAGATAAAAATGCTGGAGAAACTCAGTGGGTCAGGCAGCATCTATGGAGCGAAGGAAAAGGTGACATTTCGGGTCGAGACTCTTCTTCAGACTGATGTGGGGGTGGTGGGGGCGGGAAGAAGAAAGGAAGAGGCGGAGACAGTGGGCTGTGGGAGAGCTGGGGAGGGGAAAGAGGGAGAAAGCAAGGACTACCTGAAATTGGAGAAGTCAATGTTCATCCCACTGGGGTGTAAACTACCCAAGGGAAATATGAGGTGCTGCTCCTCCAATTTACAGTGGGACTCTGGCCATGGAGGAGGCCCAGGACAGAAAGGTCAGATTCGGAATTGGAGGGGGAGTTGAAGTGCTGAGCCACCGGGAGATCAGATTGGTTATTGCGAACTGAGCGAAGGTGTTGGGCGAAGCGATGGCCAAGCCTAAGCTTGGTCTCACTGATGTAGAGCAGCTGACACCCAGAGCAGCGAATGCAATAGATGAGGTTGGAGGAGGTGCAGGTGAACCTCTGCCGCACCCGGACAGACTGCTTAGGTCCTTGGATGGAGTCCTTGAAAGGGGGGCGTAAAGCAACAAGTGTAGCATTTCCTGCAGTTGCAAGGGAAAGTACCAGGGGGTGGTTTGGGTGAGATGGAACAAATTGGCCAGGGAGTTACGGAGGGAGCGGTCTCTGCCGAAAGGGGAGGAGATGGGAAGATGTGGCCAGTGGTGGGATCCCGTTGGAGGTGGCGAAATTGTCGAAGGATTATCTGTTGTATGTGATGGCTGGAAGGTGAGGACAAGGGGGACTCTGCCCTTGTTACGAGTGGGGGGGATGGGGAGTGAGAGCAGAGTTGCTGCGTATAGAAGCCTCATCTGTAGTCGAAGAGGGGAACCCTCGTTCCCTAAAGAATGAGGACATCTCCGATGCCCGGGTTTGGAACACCTCATCCTGGGTGCAAATGCGGCATAGGCGGAGGAATTTGGAGTAGGGGATAGAGTCCTTACAGGAAGCAGGGTGGGAAGAAGTGTGGTCCAGATAGCCATGGGAGTCAGTGGGTTTATTGTAGATGTCAGTCAGTAGTCTGTTACCTGCAATGGAGATAGTGAGGTCTAGAAACGGTAGGGAGATGTCGGAAATGGTCCAGGTGAATTTGAGTGCTGGATGGAAGTTAGTGGTGAAATGGATGAAGTTAGTGAGTTCTGTATGGGTGCAGGAGGTAGCACCAATGCAGTCGTCGATGTAGCGGAGGTAGAGTTCGGAGATAGGGCCACCGTACGCCTCGAACAAGGATTGTTCGACGTACCCTACAAAGAGGCAGGCATAGCTGGGGCCCATGCGCGTGCCCATAGCTACGCCTTGGATTTGGAGGAAATGGGAGGAGTCAAATAAAGTTGTTGAGGGTAAGGACCAGCGGAGGAGAGTATTGGTAGATGGGGATTTGTTGGTTCTGCGGTCGAGGAAGAAACGGAGGGCTTTAAGACCCTCCTTATGGGGGATGGAGGTGTAGAGTGACTGGACATCCATGGTGAAGATGAGGGAATGGGGGCCTAGAAAACGGAAGTCATGGAGGAGACGAAGAGCGTGTGAGGTGTCTTGGACATAGGTAGGAAGGGATTTAACCGGGGGATAGGATAGAGTCGAGGTATCTGGAAATAAGTTCGGTGGGACACGAACAAGTAGAAACAATGGGTCTGCCAGGACAGTCAGGTTTGTGCATTTTGGGGAGAAGTTAAAATCGGGCCATGCGGGGCTGAGGAACGATGAGGTTGGAGGCTTGGAAGGGCAGGGAGCCGGAAGTGATGAAGCCAGTGATAGTGTTTGAGATAATGGCCTGGTGCTCGCCTGTGGGGTCATGGTCTAAGGATAAGTAGGAGGAGGTGTCTGAGAGCTGGCGCCTGGCCTCAGACCTGTAGAGATCAGCGTGCCAGACTGCCACGGCACCTCCTTTGTCGGCATGTTTGATCACCAAGTCTGGGTTGTTGCAGAGTGAGTGGAGGGCTGTACATACAGGGGGGGAGAGGTTAGAGTGAGAAAGGGGAGTGGAGAAGTTGAGGCGGTTGATGTCCCACCAGCAGTTTAAAATAAATAGGTCTTAAGCAGGTAGATGGCCATGAGGGGGAGTCCAAAAGGAGGGGGTCCGTTGGGCTTCCCCCCCCCCCCCCCCCAGTGATGACACCTTCTCCCGTCTCCAATGGATCCCCTCCTCTTGGACTCCCCCTCATGGCCATCTATCTGCTTGAGACCTTTTTATTTTAAACTGCCGCCTCAACTTCTCCACTCCACTTTTTCACTCCCCCTGTACGTACAGCCCCCCACTAACTCTGCAACTCTTTCTTCTTCCTGCCCCCACCCACGTCAGTCTAAAGAAGGGTCTCAACCCGAAACATCACCTTTTCCTTCTCTCCATAGATACTGCCTCACCCGCTGAGTTTCTCCAGCATTTTTATCTACCTTCAGCTTTGTAGGTTGATAGGCTTGATATAAGTATAAATTGTCCCTAGCGTGTGTGGGATAGTGAAATGTGCGGGGATCGCTGGTCGGTGCGAACTCGGTGGGCCGAAGGGCTATGTATCTCTGAACTAAATGTGACACATGGGCCCCAGGGGTTGGACTTGAACCCCCAATGTTCTGCCTGCTCCTCATGGGAACTAAACTGTTGGCCACGAGTTGTCCCAGAGGGCAGATCTCACTTCCAATGGCCTCTCCAAACCCTCAGAGGCAGCGGGCTTTTCAACTGGGTACAGGCAATGTTGTCAATGTACCAGTGCCACCCACCTGATCCGGCCACTGAGTCTAAATACCCGCCACCCATTTTGAAGCGGGGGGGGGGGGGGGGGGTTGTTCCCAAAGTTTGCATTTATCCCATAGTCAATGTTACTAAAACACATGATGTGGCCTTTGTGCATTACTGTTAGTGGGATCTAGCTGTCACAGGCTGGGTACACAAATGGGAGGTGTCGGGGAAAGTGGGGGGGTTGGAGAATGACAGAAGGGCGGATGAGGGGGGAGTGGAGAAGGGGGAGAAGAGTGGAGCGAGGAGAAGGGAGGGAGTGGGGAGGGGAGAAGGGTATGGAGGCAGTGGAGAAGGAGGGATGGGGGCAAGAGGGGAGTGGAGGCAAGAGGGGAGTTCGGTCAACACTCACTGAATCCATCCCTGTGAAAAGTTAGAGACGGTTATTGGATCTGGAAGGGGACCAATACATCTGTAAATAAAACTGAATGACTCAGCCATCTTTTCATTTGCACAATTGATTTTATTGTATTCATTTTAATATATTAATGTTTAAAATCCATGCATTGAAGGAAGAATATTTTACAGACCATCTGTGGTCCCTAACCCTAACCGGGCGTCACCCGTAGGACAGCATACGTCAGCGTGTGACAGGGCGCACGACATGATGAGACACCCAGATGTCGCCCCTGGATTTTGAACATTCCAAAATCCAGGGGCGACAGGGAGACACCGCACGTCACTACATGCGTCACGACGTGTCACGACCCGACCACGACGCAACAACCTTTTTTCAGGCTGTCGCCGAAAATGTCGACTAAGTGGGACAGGCCCTTTACTTCACTGGCACCGCATATACCGCCCAAAGCATTCATTCCCTTCATCAATGCAGTGTGTCTGCAATGTGTACCAGGTATAAAATGTGTTGCAATTACTGACCCAGCATCTCCAAATCCTGTGACCCCATTCCACCAAGAAGATGCAGCATGTACATAAGAACACCACTGCCTGCACTTTCCCATCCAAGTGCAAACAAACCTAATTTTGAAATTTATCACTGGTCCCTCATTGTCACGTGATTTAAATCTTGGAACTTTCTAAGATTTTGGAAGCAGCTTCACCAGAATGAATGTAGTGCTTCAAGTAGGCTCACCATCACAGTCTCAAGATTAATTCAGATTGTTAATACTGGCCTTGCTAGCAAGGTCCAGATTCTTGAAGATGAATATTTTTTGAAAAATTATAGTAAAATTTGTTTTTGCACATTAGCTTTACAAATATATTCAGTTAAATTTGAATGGCAATGGAAAACATTTGAGCAATTTTTGACTAGGTGGTTGTTTCGAGTTCCAGTCATTCCTTGACCTGAATATGTCGCTGACAGTTAGTTTAAAATGGTAAATAGTGTTTGGAATCGATGAGCATGAGAATAGCATTGATGTTGATGTAGCTTCCACTTGGGACATTATACATAGCTTAAAGGCATCGTGTGCTTTTAAATGCTTTATATACAACTTAAGAAAAATTTGTCCAGTCTATTTATTCAACACCGAAACATGTCCATCGAGGCTCTCTCAACCATGATGTATCTGTTTTGCATTAATCCCAGTTTATTCTCCTCGAGTTCCATCAACTGCTCTTATATTCACTCTTGTTTGCAAAAGGGCTACTTGCAGCGGCCAGTCAAACTTGCCAACCTCTTTGCGATGTGGGAGAAAACCAGAGCACAGAAGAAACCTATGCGGTTATGGGGAGCATGTCTAAACTCCCCACAAATAGCCCTAAAGGTCAGGATTAAACCTGGGTTGCCGAAGCTGTGAAGCAGCAGGTGTATTAGCTGTACACTGCCACCCATGTAAAAATAATAATAATAATGTGTTGGATTGTCGGAACAATTTTAAGAGTTATTTAGGCAGAAATATTACAATAAGAATTTTAAAATTCCTTTCTTTGGAAGTCTTGTTGATATTTATAATTGTAATTTTATTTTAATAGCAAGTGGTGCAAAGGAAATGCCAGGATTTAAGTGTTAGTTTGAAATTAGGGAGGGGGTGTGAGGGGAAGCTTCATTAGTTGACTGAAGAAAAAGATAACTTTAAAATAATTATATTTTACCAAATTTTCTAAACTCTACTGAAGTAAACCAGGATAGTTATGTAACTAATACAGTGTTTTTCATTTAACCCACAGATTATCACAATATAATCACTATAATGTAAAAATTGAAAATGGATAATTATAATCTTGGGGATTTTAATGCATTGAATGGTAGCAATCCAGACCCGTGTCTACTTATGGTCTTTCAATTGTTGATGTTCACGAACCCATATGTCTGACCACTGAATCCTCTGGTTAACTAACCACTGTCAACATTCCAGTGGGCCTGAGTTCTCAATGACTGTTTAGATGTACTGTATTGGTGAATCAATAATGTTGGATTTAAAAATGCTGAACTTATGTAAATCCAAGATAATTTGACGTAACACAATTTTTAGTGTAATAGAAAATTTATTATATTTTTTGAATTCTTTAGATAATACAATTCATTGTAAAGATGAGAATGATAATTTCAGTACAATGCTGATTGGTCAGATTTACATGACTCAGCAGGTTAGATTAAAACCATGTGAAAAATACATTTTGTTTGGCTGAATTCACATGAATAGTGCGAAGCAGCTGTCAGTAATCCTTTATCTGGCCTTCCTTAGCGATTGCAATCTTTTCTAATCCTCTGGGAAAGCCTGTGTCTATGTTGCATTGGAGGTGATATAAACAGTCAAACCACTGACCCAGTCCAACACTATTAGTTTGTTGGAGCTATAATTGCATAATTGACATTCTTCCACAGTACACTGGGAGCAACTGGGCCATTTGTGGGAGTTATCAAATAACATACAAAACAATAGCGAGTTTTTTTCTAGTAGAGGTCATCCAACATGCTTTAAGGAATTATTGTCCAGTCCTGTGGAAAGACCTCAAATTCTTGAACATTGCAGTACTCTGAAGACAGTGACAATAGCAAAAACATGATGAACCTTTCAAAAACATCTTTCTTCCAGCCTGTTAGTCTGAGTTTCTCAGATTTCCTTTTGGAACTATTGTGTTCGGTATTAAATATTCCTTTCAATGGCAGAGAGCTTTTTGGCAAACTGGTGGAGTAGCTGTTAAAAGGTTATGAATGTCATGTACAAAACCCAAAGCCATTCCAGGACTTTCACCAAAGGGAGGCGCTTTCCCTGATCGGGCTAGTTGTCTTATGTGGGGAATTTAACATATTTCTCTGGTTTTACATATGAATTAGAAATGGGACTAGGGCATTGTCTCTTGAGCCTGTTCTGCCAAGTGATTAAGATCATGGCTGTTGTAGAGTGGATAGTTGGAACATTATTCCCAGACTAAAAATGTCAAAGACTTAAAGGTGTGATGGGGGGGAAATTTTAAAAGATGTATGGGACAATTTATTTTTGGGTTGAAGGTGCCTGGAACATGCAGCCAAGGGTGATAATGGACACAGACACCATAGTGGCTTTTAATAGTATTTTAGGACAGAGGACATAGAACAGTACAGCACAGGAATAGTCCTCTTTGGCTGTGTCGAACATGATGCCAAGATAAACTAATCTCATGTGCCTACACATGATGCATGCCCCTCCATTCCCTACATGTGTCCATATAGACAATAGGTGCAGGAGTAGGCCATTCAGCCCTTCGAGCCAGCATCGCCATTCAATGTTATCATGGCTGATATATCTGATATAACAGCCTCTTTAATGGCACTATCATATCTCCTCCACCACCACACCTGGCAGCGTGTTCCAAGCACCCGCCATCCTCTGTGTAAACACACCTCTTCTTTAAACTTTGTCTGAAACTAGAGGACATAGAAGGTGAGAGGGACCCGAGGGGCAAACTTTACACAGAAGGTGGTGGGTATATGGAACAAGCTGCCTGAGGAAGCTATAAAGGTGGGTGTAATTAAAATGTGTAAAGGATAGTTTGACAGTATGTGGATAGAAAATGTTAGAGGGATGTGGGCCAGATAGGGCTAACATAGACATCTTGGTCAACATGGACGACTTGGGTCAAATAATATTTTACCATTCTGTATAACTCTGATTCTTTGCCTCTGAAATTGTTTGTTTGTGGTAAATGCAGAACATAATTTTATTCAATCCCATAGGTCAGGCAGTACTTGTTGTTTTTTAAACTACTTTTTTGGATACTTCAATAACCATAAGTGAGGCTTCAATTACTCAATTCAACCCAATGTCAATACACATCTCCCTTTGTTCATTCTATGAAGTTAATGCAGGTTTTTCTGGTGATAATAACACAGCTTTTTGAACATGCAAATTCTACTGATTTTAGGCTCAAGAGAACCTCCGACTTCAGAAGGGAGTTGGACGACACAGTCGGAGGAGCCCTGCAATCTAAGTTTGGCTCCATCATACACAGATCTGCATTCTTTAGACGTAGAAGATTTGCACAGTAACAGTATTTCCAGATCTGCATCTCCAGGTAAGTCCAAATTATATCTGAAGCAGAAATATTCATATTTTATTTCATTTTAATCCCTTTTGCTTTGCATTGTGTTATTGATTCAAAAACATGGGTGACTTTAACTAGTGCTGATGCACATCCAAATGTAGTGGCTTTCATTAGTGTGGGTCTGTGGAAATCTTGCCTAAAGTTGGAAAATTCATACAAAATCTTTGGTTGCGTATGTTAACAACTGTGTTGCATACTGCAAGACGCAAACATTAAATTATTCTGGACTCCCAACAGTATGTTTGTATCCTTGGCGTGCACTTTTTGTTTACAATTTTAATTTCATATTCTTGTGTCTAGTGAATTTTTATCAGTTCTGTAACTTTCCAGTGTTGATGCCACACGTAAAGGGAGGATATGCATGCAAGTACCTCTACTGCAACTTTGTGCAGGGTGGTGGTGTATGAAGAATGGCTGCAGTTGTGCTAGGAAACAGATATGGTCCAAGGTGCACTGAATGGGGCAGAGAGGTTGGAGTACAGATGTGTTGTGTGCACAGGCCCACCAGGTCTACAGCCATGTGATCCTGGCAAGAAACTGCTCAGAGAAATTCCTATATCTGCATAGTCTATATGTTTGAACTTTGGGGAAGCCGACAATCCTGGCAAATCCTCATGCTTGATTTGTTACAGATAAACTTAAGGAAAAGCTGATTAAGCCACCTTGGTGAATGCATAGACATTAGGTGACTGCCCTTGTGCAGTGATGCATAATAACCTCTGAGAAAGTGCATTGATTAGCAGAAATAATCCAAATTCAGACTGAGTCCTACTTCATCTGTATAGAAAATCGTGTGTGTGATTTCAAGATTTCTGTTTTGAATATATTCGGCAAATGAACCTCCACTGTCCTCTTGTGTGGAGAATTCCAAAGAGGCACTCTGATCTGGGTAATGAAATTTCTCATCCTTGCTCTGAAAGGATGAACCCTTATTTGAGATTGACTCTTGGTTCCACATATCTCAGCTCGATAAACATCCACTCTGCTTTCCCTGTCGAGACCTGGCAGAATCTTGTGCGTTTAAATACGATTGTCTCAGAACGTACGTCAAATCTGCTTGGTGAAACATAGGAGGCAAGTATTTGATTGAATAAAAGCAGTTGTAATTGTAATTACAATTTGTGTATTTAAAATTGTAATGTTTGCATTCCCTCTCTGCATGACTGGAAAGTGGTTGTTCCTCCAATTCTTCTTGACAAAGACTACCGCCACAATAGATCAACGGGGGATGTGATCTCGCTGGCTCCCCATTCTTCACTAGACCATTTGGATAATAAAAAAACATACGCCAGGCTGTTGTCTGTCGGCTACAGTTTGGTATTCAACATCAAAGACCCAGTTTCCCCCCCCAAATTTGTTATCAAGCTCGGGGAACTGGGTCTTTGCGCATCTCTTTGCAATTGGATTCTCTATGTCCACATCAGTAGGGCACAATCGGTACTACTGGCACCAACAATTCCTCTTCGATAATCATCAACACAGGGACATCTCAAGACTGTGTGCTCAGCCCGCTGCCCTTCTCACTCTATGCCCATAACTTTGTGGCCGGACACAGTTCCAATTCCATCTTTAAATTCACTGACAGCACCACCATTGTTGGATGAATTACAAATAATGGTGAGTCAGAGTATAGGAGGAATATAGAAAGTCTGATTGAATGGTGCGAACAACTACCTTGCTATCAACATTCAGTAAAACAAAGGAACTGATCTCTTTCGAAGACGAAGGCCGAGGATCCACAAACCTGTCATCATCGACGATTTGGTGGTGGAGTGAGTCAATAACTTCACTTTCCTGGGCATGCATATCTCTGAATATCTGTCTTGGGCAGTCAAAGAAAGCTCATCAACGCCGCTACTTTAGAAGATTGAGGAGATTTGGTATGTCAGCAAATCCTCTTAAACGTCTACAAGTGTACAGTAGAGAACATATTGACTGGTTGCATCACGGCCTGGAATGAAGGAGATTATAAAAAGTCCAGTCCATCACGGATACTGACCTCCCCAACATCAAAGGAATCTACACTGCCCTCCATAATGTTTGGGACAAAGACCCATCATTTATTTATTTGCCTCTGTCGTCCACAATTTGAAATAGAAACAAAATCACATGTGGTTAAAGTGCACATTGTCAGATTTTAATAAAGGCCATTTTTATACATTTTGGTTTCACCATGTAGAAATTACAGCAGTGTTTACACATAGTCCCCACATTTTAGGGCACCATAATGTTTGGGACACAGAAATGTCATGTAAATGAAAGTAGTCATGTTTAGTATTTTGTTGCATGTCCTTTGCATGCAATGACTGCTTGAAGTCTGCAATTCATGGACATCACCAGTTGCTGGGTGTCTTTTCTGGTAAAAAGCTCTGCCAGGCCTGTATTGCAGCCATCTTTAGCTTATGCCTGTTTTGGGGGCTAGTCCACTTCAGTTTTCTCTTCAACATATAAAAGGCATGCTGAATTGAGTTTAGATCGGGTGATTGATTTGGCCACTCAAGAATTTACCATTTTTTAGCTTTGAAAAACTCCTTTGTTGCTTTAGCAGCATGTTTGGGATTATTGTCTTGCTGTGTAATGAACTGCCGGCCAATGAGTTTTGAGGCATTTGTTTGAACTTGAGCAGATAGGATGTGTCTATATACTTCAGAATTCATTATGCTACTATCATCAGCAGTTGTATCATCAATGAAGATAAGTGAGCCAGTACCTTCAGCAGCCATACATGCACAGGCCATAACACCCCCACCACCATGTTTTGCAGATGAGGTGGTATGCTTTGGATCTTGGGCAGTTCCTTCTCTCCTCCATACTTTGCTCTTGCCATCACTCTGATATAAGTTAATCTTCGTCTCATCTGTCCGCCAGACCTTTTTCCAGAACTGTGGTTGCTCTTTTAAGTACTCCTTGGCAAACTGTAACCTGGCCATCCTATTTTTGCAGCAAACCAGTGGTTTGCATCTTGCAGTGGTAGCCTCTGTATTTCTGTTTATGAAGTCTTTTGCGGACAGTGGTCATTGACAAATCCACACCTGAAGAGTGTTTCTGATCTGTCAGACAGGTATTCGGGGATTTTTCTTTATTATAGAGAGAATTCTTCTGTCATCAGCTGTGGAGGTCTTCCTTGGCCTGCCAGTCCCTTTGCGATTAGTAAGCTCACCAGTGCTCTCTTTGTTTAACGATGCTCCAAACAGTTGATTTTTGTAAGCCTAAGGTTTGGCTGATGCCTCTAGCAGTTTTATTCTTCTTTCTCAGTTTCATAATGGCTTCTTTGACTTTCATTGGCACGGCTTTGGTCCTCATGTTGATAAACAGCAATAAAAGTTTCCAAAGGTGATGGAAAGACTGGAGGAAAGACTGGGTGCTGAGAGCTCTCTTATACCTGCATTAAGGAGGCATTAAAACACACCTGAGCAATTACAAACACCTGTGAAGCCATGTGTCCCAAACATTAAGGTGCCCTGAAATGGGGGGACTATGTTTAAACACAGCTGTAATGTCTACATGGTGAAAACAAAATGTATAAAAATTCCCTTTAATAAAATCTGACTATGTGCACTTGAACCACATGTGATTTTTTTTCTATTACAAATCTCAAATTGTGGAGTACAGAGGCAAATAAATAAATGATGGGTCTTTGTCCCAAACATAATGGAAAGCACTGTATAGGAGGCACTGTCTCAAAAAGGCAGCCAGCATCATCCATGATCCACATGACCCAGGCTACGCTCTCATTTCACTTCTGCCTTCGGGAAGAAGTTATGAAAACTGCAACGTGCAGGTTCAGGAACAGCTTCTTCCCAGCCACCATCGGGCTATTGAATACTACGAACTCCAACAAAACTGCGAACTGCCTTGGTTATGGTGGGGTCTTTGGGCTTTGTGTTGTGCATTATACTGGTTTTTTTTATTTATTGAACTTTTTATTTGATTATATCTATTGAGTACAGTTTACAAACCTGTTGTGCTGCTGCAAGTAAGAATGTCATTGTTCCGTTTTGGTACATGTGACAATAAACCACTCTTGGTTTTCTTACCTGCACAATATTTTGGAACTGATTGCTAACCAGATGCATATTAAAAGGATGAAATCTCTCAAACAGGATATCACTGAATTTCCAATGCTTTGACTCTGCCTGCAATTTGTAGCTGGTCTCGGTTAGCGGGACCTTCAAGCAGCAGAGACTGCTTGCACATTGCTGCTTAAGTTGGATGCTGGGGAGTACTTCTCAAATGCTGTTTGTTAATAGGATTGGTAGAGTCTTATTGGTGATTGGGGGAAGGATTAGCAGTGTCTCCTTGGAAACTGGTGGAATGGAAAGCCAGCAGTATTGAGTGATTGAGAAGCTGCCATTATGTAGTGGGGCCAGGGTTGGGTTGCTGGGGAAACCACAGTAATAGAAGGATTACAGCATCACGGAGGCCGATTCTGATGTTGGGATGGTGAATCAGTGATAAGGAAATACTGGTGGCATTGTTTCAGTGAAGAAGTTTAGGGGTGTGTGGAGGGTTTGTCCAAGGATGCAAGTAAATACATTTAACTTGCATGCTCTCCAGAATAGTATTGTGTGGAGAGGCAGTGCTTTGGAGCATCTGATGATGGGCGCAAAGAACCTTTACGCAGGGAAAGATGTCAGCCATGCAAGAATGACTGACGATAAAGTGCACGATCAAATTTGTACAATGACCTCGCATTCCAGAATTGTTTATCATTTTTCACTCTGGAATTATTTATTGTTTTTCACTAGCAATTTGTAAAAATGTTTTACTTTGACCTTTGTTTTGTGACGCAAGTTTAGTTTAGAGGCACAGCATGGAAACGGGCCCTTTGATCCATCGAGTCCACACGGACCGTCGATCACCCATTCACATTAGTTCTATGTTATCCCAATTCCCCATCCACTCACTACACTCAAGGCTAATTTACAGAGGTCAATTAACCTCCAAATCCACATGTCTTCGGAATGTGAGAGGAAGTCCATGTAGCCACAGGCAGAATGTGGAAATTCCACAGACTGCACCCAAGGTCAGGATCGAACCTGGGTCTCTGGCGCTGTGAGTTTGCGGTTCTATCAGCTGCACCACTGTGCATCTTTTTGTGAAGACTGGGAAAGAAAAGGTGCTCTAGGCAAGGAAGAAATCCTCAAAACTGATTGTTCTTGGGGATATTTGTAAACTTTGTCAATATTTCCAAAGCAAAAAAAAAAACATTTATTTGAACGGTTCCATAAAAAACATTTGATGATCTGGTTGTCATAACTTTGATGTCTGTCAAAGTTTGATTAGTATAACTTGAATGGTAGATTTCTAATGTTACAAAAGCACATTTCAAAAGTAGTTCATTGCAGAGCATTGTGGGATGAGCTTGATTTGTGAAAAGCAACAAATAAATGCAAATCATTTTGAGATCATTAAGTGATGTTGCCCAGTGATAATAATCTGACATTTTTTGTTCTGCCTATTAACAGGGTGGGTATGGGGGGTAGACAAAAGTGCAGGAGAAACTCAGCGGGTGCAGCAGCATCTATGGAGCGAAGGAAATAGGCAACGTTTCAGGCAGAAACCCTTCTTCAGATTGATGGGGGGGACAGGGGGAGGAGTGGGAGGCCATGAAGCTAATAAGTATACCACTTTTCATTCATTGTTTCTATGGTGCCTGCATATTATACCCATCAATCATATTTTTGAAGATGTCTCAAACTCGTTTATTGTATTGATTTCAAATGTCTTTAATATTTATATTCTTAAAAATATCCAAATGCTCCATCAATTTTTAAAACAATAAAAATGTCCAATGTATTACTTGACTTTTTGGATTAACACCATCAATTTCTTTGAAAAACTGCCTATTTGTAGAGTGATCTCCAATAAGGGCAAACTCTTCCTGTCTCTTGGTACTTGATGTATTGATCAGTTGTCAACTCTTTTGGGCATTTGATGTAGCAATTTGAATTTATGTAGCCTCTTTCTGTGGCATATTCTTGTGAGATATTTCATAGGAGCTGATTTGATCGTTGTAACAATGATACCCATGAATTGAAAAGCAAAGAACTACAGCAATGGAAATTTGAAATAAAACCAGGGAAAGCTGGATCTATACTACAGGTCAGGCAACATCTGTAGAGTTAATATTTTCAGGTCATTTGTCTTATGATAATGCAAATGAAATGCAAGGACAAGCAATCATAATCTTGTTCAAGGAACCTCAAGGACTAACAGCCGAGAGCACAGCAGTGATAAATGCATTTCACTGCAGTTAGAGCTGCACAAGAGGGAATTTGGGTTAACTACTCTTGAGTGCGGCTGTGTAGAATTTGCACAGTGAAGAAAGGCGACAACTCCTCCACAATAATTATCAACACTGCTGCGCTGCAAAGATGTGTTCTCGGTTCTCTACTCTATTCCCTATACACTCCTAACGATGGGTAAATTTGGCTTTAACTCCATCAACAAGTTTGTAGACAACATCATTGTGGTGGGCCAATAATGAGACTGAGTACAGGAATGCGATAGAGAATTTAGTGACATGGTATCAAGGACAGTTAATCTCCCTAAATTGTCAGCAAGATGAAGGAGCTAATTATCAACTTCAGGAAGCAGGGTAAAGGACATGCGCCAATGATGCAGAAGAGGAAATGTATGAAAGCTTCAGGTTCCTTGATGTTAATATTACCAATAATCTGTCATGAATCAACCACATTGATGTAAAGCGAAGAAGGCACACCACTGCCTCTACTTCTTGGCATGTCTGCAGTGAATCTTAGAAATTTCCACAGATGCACCATAGAAAGCATACTGCATTACAGCTTGGTTTGGGAACAGATCTGTCTGAAATTGCTGAGTAGCCCAGTCCAGACAAGACTTCCTTCCCACCATCGACTCCATCTATACAAAACATTGCCTCGGAAAAGCATCCAACGTAATCAAAGACTTCACCCACCCAAGTCATTCCTCCTTCCTACTCCCGTCCGGCAGAAGGTACAGAGGCATGAAAGTGCATCACCAGACTTGGTAACAGCTTCTTCTCCTCTGTTAGCAGGCTTCTGAACGGTCTCTCCATAAGCTTGGGAACTATCTGATTCACCTCCACACCATTGTGGCCATTGGATTTGGTCTATAAAACTGATGCACTACAATGCTGAGAACTATATTATGCACTCTATCTTGCCCTTTGCTGTATCTGTTGTACGGGTTTGACGTGATTGTATTTATGCAGGGTATATTTGATCTGTTTGAATAGCATACAAAACGCAATTTTTCCCTGTACCACGTGACAATAATGAACCTAAACCAACCCCTGACCAAATGCGCGCGTTTGCGGGGGGGGGGGGGGGGCTGCGGCGTCTGTTCCTCCAAAAGCACGGTTGCGGGGTTGGAATCTTACACCCACAAACACACACACTCAATCACACCCCTTGATATTATCTTAATTTTATTAATTGGCTTCTTTTATCCCATCTCCACCCTATCCACTGACGAATAGCCCTCACCTCTCAGGTGCGTCTAGAGGGGGGGGCAGAGAGAGTGTGCACAGACAGAGTGGAAGAGAGAGAGAGAGTGCAGAGAAAAAGATAAAGATCAAAGAGTGAGAGAGCAGAGAGATAGCGGCTGACAGGCGCTGCAAGTGGAAAATTGATTTATTAAATCTTAAAATGTAAGTAACTTAAAATACAACAATTTAAATGGTAAAGATAAAATGTATTCAGTTATGTTCATTTTTGTTGTGTCTCTTGCTCCATGTTTTGTGTTCTTTCTCGTTGATCCTCGACATATTCAGTTATTTCTTCTTGGGCTTTAGCTTCCTCTAATATTCTAAAGATGTAATGGCAGATTGATTTACAGCAACCAATTACCATCTGAGTAAATAAGGGGCAAAAGAATCAAAGGAGAGTTGATGGGCTTGAGAGACAGAATAAACATTGCGTTATTATTGTCATGTGTATCGAGATACAGTGAAAAATCTATGTGTGCCATCTGGTGAAATCAAACGATACAGAGGTTTGAAACTATACCGAGCCCCGGGTGGCGCCGTCAGCGATGGCAGCCTCGCATGCAGTCTGTCTGTCTTTTCGTTTTTTAAATATTTTTATCGGGTTTTAAAAAGTATGTGTTAATGTTCCCTGGTTTGTTTTATGTGGACGGTGGTGGGGGGGTCAGGGGAAACTTTTTTTTCAATCTCTTACCTTGCCGGAAATGCAATTTTTATCCGGATAGTTTCTCCGGTTGCTCTACGGCCTAACATCATGGAGCTGGAGGCCTTGCTCGAGACTGACTTTGAGCCCCACCGCGGAGTCGTAGACTTGTCATCGGAGCCTGCGATCCCTTGCTTGGGATCGACGCTCCAACTGCGGCCTGTGGATTTCAATATCGAGGAGCTCGCAGTCTCGGATAGAGACTGATGTCGGGAAGTTCCATGCCACGGGAGGTTCGACCAGCACCGACTCGGGGGGGGGGGTCCGATCGCCCGGCATGGGGAGCTGAGATCCCCTCCGATGCGGGAGCTTGATCGCCCCGATGCGGAGGCCTCAACCGCTAGTTGCGGGAGCCAAGATCGCCCCGACAACAGAAGGTTTGAGTGCCCCGACCACGGGAGAACAAAGAAAGGAAGATTGAACTTTTTTTTTTGCCTTCCATCACATTGAGAAATGTGGGTGAGTCGCTGTGGCGGATGTTCATGTTAAAAATTTATTTGGTGTCTTGTTGCTCTTTATCGGTATGACTATGGCAATCTGAATTTCACTGTACCTTAATTGGTACATGTGACAATAAACTGACCTTGAAAGAGCAATAAATTGTACAGCTACAAGGAAAGGAGGAGAGGGAGAATGGTCGACGTTTCAGGTAAGAAGGGTCTCGATCCGAAACGTCACCTATTTCCTTCGCTCCATAGATGCTGCCTCACCCGCTGAGTTTCTCCAGCATTTTTGTCTACCTTCGATTTTCCAGCATCTGCAGTTCCTTCTTAAACAGAGGGAGAATGGTACAGATTTCTCTTATTTAGAACCAACATAGAACCTATTGGACAAATGGGCTCCTATGTCGTGATAAGAAAAGGGTTTTCGATGTCGCATCTCAAAATCTTCCACATCCTCTGGCAATATAAATGAACCAACATCGGTGTCCTCTTCCAGACAAATATTGAGGCTGTAATAAGTGGGAAGTGACAATTGCCTACTAATGGGAAAGCTAGGTCGTTTGTATGCCTGTACTTGAAACCCGCACTTATTCATGGGATTCCCTGCCCCATGAGCAATCAATATGGAGAAGGTGCTTTAACTTGAGTCTCTTTGGGAGCAAACCTAGCAAAAATGGCAGAAGGAATATATCTGTGTCCTACATCCGCTATTAACTGCTCTCCCATCTGAGGCAGATTCTGTATATCCCACATTGGCCACCTCAGAATCTGTTGAACAGAAGTGCAAGTCGCTGGTCCTTTCCCCAAGTAATTGCCTAAGATAAAGGAGACATAAGAAACTGCAGATGCAGGCATCTTGAGCAAAATATAAAGTTTTGGCAGAACTCGTCAGTCAGGCAGCATTGTAGAGGGAATGGACAAGCCTCTAAAGATTCCTTTTGGTACTCTACCAGAATGTTATTATAGACTTTGTGGCCATGTGGGGTGGTGCTTCAAATTGTGGTTTACATTCTAAGGCAAGAATTCTCGCAACAAAACCTAAACAAGTAGTTAATGCCACAACAAAGAAATTGATGATGCACTCTTCCTGAAAGCCCAATGTGTTGATAAATATATTCCAAGAAACATTAGTCAGAGAATATAATGTAACCCTTTTCCACTAAGCTAAAGTCATGTATTTAAAAATTCGGTCAGTAATATTCAGTGTATAATCAAAGGGTGTGCCAACGGGCAAATCCATATTTGATTTGTGAGCTCCAGGCTGAGATTTATTTGTTCAAACCCTGGCTTAAAATTACAAAAGAAAAATTTAACAAATGGAGCAACTTGAGTGGGATTGTCAGCAGTGTTAGTTTTCTTCAGGAACAATTCAAGATGTTTCTTTGAGATTTCATTGATTTGTTCTTTGCTAAATGTGTGCCTTTCTTGTTATCTTTGGTGAATAATGTACTGTGTAGGAATGAAAGGGAGATGCGCAAAGAGGAAACTGCAATAGCTTGAGACATGTGTCTTTCCTGACATCCTGACAGCTTCTGCTTTGGTGCCACAGACAACAGAAGGAAGAAACAAATGGTTACCCTTCCACCAACAAATACGGAATATGCCCCTCCCCGCTCAAGGGCATTTCAGAAGAGATATCTTAAAGAACCCATTGTTAATGTGAATACAATGTCTTTGGCGAAGCATTCTTAAAGGAAGAGGGGAAAGGAACTGCTTTGACAGGGGAAGTTTAGTTTAGTTATACAGCGTGGAAACAGGCCATTCAGCCCATCGAGTCCGCCGCCGACTGCACATTAACACTATCCATCACGCACACTAGGCAAAATTTATACTTTTACCAAGCCTATTAACCTCCCAACCTGTGCGTCTTTGTACTGTGGGAAGAAGCCGAAGATCTCAGAGAAAACCCACGAGGTCGCAGGGAGAACGTACAAAATCTGTACAGACAGCACCCGGAGTCAGGATCGAACCCGGGTCTCTGGCGCTGCAAGCGCTGTAAGGCAGTAACTGCGCCACCATGTCGCCCAGTGAAAGAATGTTTTTTTGCATGGAGGTGAAAGAACTGAGCAGGTGAGGAGGAGGAATGGTGTGGGTTTACCTGAAATTGCAGAATTCATTATTTACGCTGTTAGGTTGGAAAATTTGTGTTATGAGAGGGAAAGGCAAATTAAACCAAGCAAAAAATTGAAAGCTGCTGCATCGCAGCACTGGAGGACTGGATTCTATCCTGACCTTGCGTGTTGTCTGTGTGTAGTTTGCACATTCTATCTGTGACCAATTGATTTTGCTCCAGGTGCTCTGCTTTTCTCCCACGTCCCAAAGTCATGTGGGTTTGTAAGGTAATTGGCCTCTGTATAATACCCCATGTGTAGGGAGTGGATTAAAAAAAAGTTGGATGACAGAACTAGTCTGAACGGGAACTAGTCTGAAGAAGGGTCTCGACCCAAAACGTCGCCCATTCCTTCTTTCCAGAGATGCTGCCTGTCCCGCTGAGTTACTACAGCATTTTGTGTCTACTTTAGATTTCAACCAACAACTGCTGTTCTTTCCTACACTGAACGGATCGATGGACTTGGAGGGCTGTCGGAGCTATTTCCATGCTATATTTTTAAAACAATCTTCAATTAACTCAGTATGCCAAGCAACAGTTATGAAAAAAGAAAGTGATTTCTTTCTCCACACTTTATTTATCAGCGACCTTGAAGTATAAAAGTAGTCAATTTATTGCTCCCTCAACATTTTTTAAACTTAAAATAGAAATAATCTCTGGTTTCAATGGGATATTTCTGATAGTTGGCACACAATACAAACTTATATTTTCATTTCATGTACTGACTAGTTATCTTTGGAGGTTTGTCATCTAAAGGCCTGCACTTAACGCAAGCAGTGCGATAAAAAGCAACTGAACTGGTGCCTGCAGGACTGTTATAGTCAAAATCCTGTTGGAACAATTTATTTCAAAGATTATCAGATTTTTAAAATTCTCTATTTAAGTATCTATATACTTTTTCATTATTGGTGTGCTTCTGCCAAACTAAAATTAATTCCCTACTAATGGAACCCACACCCCACCTGCTAAGTTTGTATTGTTCCTTGGATCACACTATCCATTTTGGCACGTTTTTTTGATTAAAGGCCAGTGTTGATTCTAAATTTTCAATTAAGTGCCAAGAGTCGTATATTTGACATGACTGTGTCCACAATACTACTATATTTTAAACATCGAACAGATGCGATTACAAGATTAGAATTTCTGTCCCTAGTACAAATAGTCCAATCTCTCTCCTTTAGTGTCTTGTTTGAAGATGGGTTGTTTCCATTGTTGGCTCTGACATGGCTGAATTGGCCAGTGTGGGACCCGTGAGCTCTATCAGAGGCAGAGTAGGAGATGCTAAATGGTAGGTAGTTTTCGAACTGATGAAGAACTCGTATTGCCAGTACTAGGCTTCTGTGTACCCAGTTAATGCCATCCTGAGAACTTCTCCATTTTAAATAGTCTTGGGCTAGGAGAATGCTAGTTTTCCATCGACAATCAAAACTGCAGAAGATAGAATTCTGAAATGAAAACAAATGCTGGAAACGTTCAATGGGTCAGACAGCATTTGTGGAAAGAGAAATGGTTAACATTTCAAGGTTGGGAGTTGGCAACTTATTTTGAGAACTGCTGTTCACAAAGAGTTAAGTTTATGGAATTATGGTATATGAGAGAATGGACCCTGTACTTAGCATCTACAAGATCCTGTACCAATCTGCCCTCAGTGGACCCAACCAGCTTCTGTAGGGTAATTTCAGACAGTTTTTAATAAAAATAAATCTTATTCAAGATTGTCCACCAAATATGATTCCAATTACTTGAATGCCACAATTGTTATTGCTTTAATAGTGTGTTAGCTCCAAATTTTGCAACAATTTTACACAACATTTTGATTTTTTTGGTATGATTCACCACAAAAACATTTAAGAGTATGTGGGGTGGGAGAGAGGGGGGAAATGGTAATGTTTTACTTTATTTTTACTCCCAGGTACTTTAACGTTGTGTTGCTTCTCTGGAACTATTTCCTGTATGTTCTCGCTTCACCTTACAAACAACAGGCCTGAAGTGCAGATGGATTACTTGGTGGGAAGTCTGGTCTGGGTGTACAGTAAGAGTTGCATAAATTCTAAACTCATAATGTTAAAGTCTAAATGGAATCCAAGCAAACCTCCTACACAGCTAACTTAGAGCATCCTATTTAATCGCTACTCTTTGGCTTCTCTGTGTTCAAAATAATGACATCCTGTATAATTTTACAAAGCATACAAAAAATGCACCAATTCAGTCTAGCATATACTGAATCCAGCATGAAGTACAACTACATTAGTGTAAAGGCAAATTCAGTTAAGAAGACAGTCCGCCAGAGAATTCAATTAGACAGTAAAGATTCTCAAAAGAGAATATTTATAATTGGGTCAAATCCTCAGCCATTTTTTTAATTGTCCATTAACGGGAATAATATCTGCATTATTAGTAAATCATTGACTGTAAAAAGATGGTTGAAAAGATGCTTGATCCATATCCCTCCATGTAAAATTGGGCCAATGTAGCTTTTGTAAAGATTACACTTGAATGAGTTTTTATTTTCAGTGGGATGTAAAGCAGTGAAAATTAAATCAACTGCTATTTTTCCAAAATAAAAATCAGGTCATCTTTACAATTAATGTCGAATCAAGTATCTTGATTAAGTTTATAGTTTCACCATTTAACTCTGAATTTGTGAAAATGGGATTTCTCTACGTTAAGATGAAACTGACCACATGTCTGCAGCAGGCTCTCTTCAGCAATCTAACAATTACAGTTGATAGAGCACCATCGGTATGTTATTGAAAGGGGGGAAATGTCCGTTTTGAAGAATAAAACTGTCTAAAGGAGATACCTATCCAGAATTGTGTGTGGGGTGGGTCTGACTAGATCCAGTTCCACAAAGCTTTCCTATTGAATGGAAGTTCTGGTAGATAGAAAGAAGGCAGGGAGTGTTATTGTTAAGAGCTCCCTTTGATCAGAAGATGAATGACTTAGTGTGGTTCTGTCCCAAAGTGAACTGAACAATTCTTTTGGATTTGTCACAATGCACAGAATACGTAGACAGATTCTATTTAGCACATGCTGATCACAAAAGCATCCTTTACATGTCTCAAATAATTTTTTTCAGTGATACTCTAAATACCAAAGGAGGACATATACATACAGATATCTTTCCATATAACCATAACAGCACGGAAACAGGCCATCTCGGCCCTTCAAGTTCCGTGCCGAACACTTTTTTATTTTATTAAATTTTTTTGTAATTTTTTTTAATGTTTTTTTTTACACTTTTCAGGTGTATTTAGAAAAAAAGTTATGGAAAAATTATGATACTTATCAAATCTGTTTTCAGAAAAACTGTAATAAAGGCCATCACATTCAGTCACTTGTCCATTTAATGAAATTTGCCAAAGGCTGTCCTGTGCATTAGGGCAGCCTTTGGCCGTCTGACAGAGTATTTGAAGATCAGGACCTTAAACCTCACGTAAAGGTTTAATAAAGGTTATTGTCTATCAAGCATCACTAAATTTTGCCTTCCAATCGACTTCTGAAGCTCGGAATACCTGAAGTCAGCAATGTAAGAGCACAGAGTTGAGGCTTTACTTTTACATTCAGTTAGCTCTGAGGGGCAGGCACAGACACAAAACAGTCACTCTGTAATGTGAAGAGATTTAAGAAAAGTTATAGGGGGAATAAAAGGAAAATAAATGATTGGTAGCTGGGAGATCCATTGGCGGACTGAGTGCAAGTCTATGCTTGACATCATTGATGTATATAATGCCACATTGGGAGCATCTACTGCATCCGGTGTTCCCAAATAGTCTCCTGTAAATTGGCAAGACCAAGCATAGACTCGGTGACCGTTTCGCCAATCACTTGTGTACAGTCTGCCGAGGCCTAATGGATCTCCTCGTTGCTTAACCCTCTCACCTTTATACACTTACTCGCTGCCAGGCTTTGTCCTGTCCCTCTTCTTTTCCAACATTTCCCCTCTTCCCCTACAATCAATCTGAAGAAGGGTCCCGACACGAAACGTCACCTATCCATGTTATCCAGAGATACTGCCTGATATGCGGAGTTACTCCTTTATGTCATGAATTTCAATTCTTGCTAACGGAGATGCTTGTAAATGTTGTCGCAAACCTTTGCATTTCACAAAGCTGCTCCAATGAAAAGTGCTGTCAATGTAGAATTCCTGTTTTTGGAGTTCATTGCATTAATTTTGCACAGAGCTTGTGTACTAATTATATTCCATATAACTGTTCTGGGTATCGCTCCTTGCCATGTGATGCTTTCAGACATTCCACTGTCCCTTAATCCTGATGATATTGTGAAAGGAAAAAGGTATATTCATGTTATCAATTTGATAAGCTCTGTCCACCAGTGGAGATGATGGGGAGATCCTTTACCACTCCAACCTCCCACGTCCTGGGCCCTGAAATTGCTGTTTATAGACCTCTTGAAACTATTCACAAGCACACCGTCCAACACAAGCCCTAGAATATGGAATTCCTGCCACTGACACGGGAAGCTAGAACTGCTGGTTCTGTCCTTTGTACTTGAGCATGCAGTTAAAAATGGCATTGTCGAGATTAAATCTGAAGTACTGAGTATAACATTGGTCTCATTATTTAAAGATAATGCATAGAAGTAATCGAGAGATTTTGATAAACTAGTACATGGAAAGTCTGGGTTTATCCTATGTGGATATCTTGGGCATGCTAGGCTTGTTTCTTGTTTAGATAAGTGAAAGGTGACGAAGCAGAAAAACACTTTTGGGTTCCTTTCAGAGTTGATGTGGTGAGCATGTTTCCACTTTATGGGAGAATCTAGAATTTGGGCTCAATGGGGCAGGGCAAGGTGGCCAATTCCTTTTTCTAGTTTGGATGTTCATAAATGCAAATTGGGCAAATTCCCTTGTGCTGCTGGGAAAGTGGTGGTGCCAAATTGCAGGTGACACAATTTGCTCATTCATATGCATATAAAAGATCCCACAACATTATGCAAAGAATTTCTCCAAATGTCTTTATTAACCTCGCCTAACACTGAAAAGCAGATCATTAGGTAAAATGTTGACACAAGAAATTGCACTTACCAAAAAAGGCACGAATAATATGTGCTGTAATAATACTCAGCGGGTCAGACAGCATCTGTGGAGAGAACGAATGGGCAACATTTAAGCTCAGGACCCTTCTTCAGACTGATTGAAGTAGGTGGGAGAAGGTTTCCAACCTGAAACATTGCCTGTCCATTCCCTCCGCAGATGTTGCTTCACCAGCTAAGTTTCTCCAGCAGCTTGTGTTTTGCTTAAATTTCAAAACTACTCCATTTGTTGTTTCAATTTGGGGCATTTCATGATCCTAAAAGGAACAGTATAAATGTTTTATTTAATCAAATACCATTATAATTTAATCGGTCGTATTTTTTTTCTACAACCCAACAAAACATTTCAATTAATTTTCAAATTTCTAGCCATTTGTTGTGATTATACAGGATTTTTTTTTTTTTAATGTTGCAACTTTTGTTGCTTGTGTACTCAGAAGAAGATACTATTACATTCAAATAAGGCTTTTCTCATCTAAATATCACTAATTTCCCAATTGAAAATCCTGTTCAAAGCCCACTGTTGGGTCCTTTTGTTTCTGCTGCGTTGAAATAGATATTTTTATTGTGCAGTCGCCACATCATTGCTGTGAGTAAAATGGTCAGTACCTTTTACAGACTGACGTGTTTCAACGTGCTTATGAATAGGTGAGACGGATGTGTTTTAACTTTGCACATTCCAACACGCCCTCGGAAGCCCAAGGAAAATAGAGATTGAATGACGGGACAGCTGGATGGTAAGATATAAACTGGTTTGTCTGGAATCCGTGTCCTCTACCTCTGCTTAACTAATGAAGCAAACAGGTGGAGCCTAATCCTGCCAACAAACTACTTCCTTTTGGACTAAACTCTAATAGTCTGCGAGACTGTGAAAGTAGTAGTATAAATTCTCGTTAATCGCTGCATCATGGCAGCCGTAAACATTCCTGATTCTTTGACATTGGCCGTTAAATTAACTGCTATGTTTACTGTTTGAAAAAAGCTTGAAAGCACCCACCACCAGATTCCGGAACAGCTTCTTCCCTGCTGTTACCAGTCTGCTGAATGGTCGTCTCATAAGCTATGGGTCTAGTCCTGATCTCCCAACCTACCTCATTGTGGCCGGTGAACTTTTCTTAATTTGCAATTTACACTATATACTGCACTCTGGTACTTTTCTCTTTGAACTACCTGTTGTACTTGTGTATTGTCTTGTGGCACTCGTGTTTAGTATGATTTTACTGGATAGCATGCAACCAATTTTTCAGTAAACATGACGATAATATACCAATACTACGTGTGCTTCAGGTAAGCGAGGAATTTCATTGCTCCCTGGTGTAAATGACAAACTAATCTAAAACTGAACTAAACTTCCTCAAATCTTTTTTTGAATAATCGTGGATTTGGATTTAGATTTATTTAAGGATTTATTTTACATTTGACATTGCAATACAGATTTCTAAAATTGAGATTTAAAACTTAGATTTTTACTGAAATATGGAATAAGATGACTTTGATAAATCTAATATTTTAATCAACTTAGTGTACACAGTCAGGCTTCCATTTTTAATGTGCTCACATTCTTGAAAAACAATGTAAATGTAAATTGTGGGAAATATAGGTTCCCAGCACACAAGCTGACATTGGGAGGCGCAGCTACTGGAGCAACTGCCTCAGTATCAGTGACTTGGGTTCAATCCAGATCTCGGTGCTGTCTGTGCGGAGTTTGCATGTTCTCCCTGTGTTTCTCATCCTCCGGATGTTCCGTTTTCCTCCCATCTGCAGGTTTGTAGGTTATTTGGCCGCTGTAAATTACTCCTAGTGTGTATTGAGTGGATAAGAAAGTGTGATAACTTAGAACTTGTGTGAAAGGGTGATTGATGGTCAGTGTAGACTTGGTAGACCGATGGGCCTATCTGGGAGGGGGGTGTCATTGGTACGGAGCTTTTGCATTTTTCAGTTTGAAATTGTGCAATCTGGTGCATACTGTAGCGAGTCTTTTAACTGGCACTTGAATGCAATATTTATGCTTTAAATTGGATTAGCTATGAATAAGGTGAGGCTAAATTACATTCCTAATTACATTCCACCGTAGAGCCAGACTCTGATAAACAGGTGCAGCACATGAATGATCTTAGTATATTCATGTATGGAAATCAGATTATAATCAAACAATTGGCCCGTGCTGACCAACCTGGGTCTCACTGCACACCTGGTACTACTCCTGACCCTGGGTCCAGTTGCATACCGTCTCTCATTTTGACCCTGAGCCCAGCCTTACACCTGATCCCCTATTCTACCCTGATCATAGCTGCTTACCTGCTTAGGTTCCCAGTGCTGAACACTCCCATTGTCCCAGCTTTGACTGCACACCTAGTACTATTCCAGATCTTGACTCTGGATGCACACTTGGCCTTGCTCCTAGCCCCTCTGCACTGACAATATATCTGGCCCGCTGTTACGGCCGCCAAAAGTAAATACCTCAAAGGCCAATAACATAATACAAAACCAGGTTCAAATTGAAATATTATTTATTTTTCACTAACAAAAAGAACTAAAACCTGGATCAAACAAACAGAGGGGGGGGGGTCGGATGGGCTAGCAAACAATAGATAAAGGGTGCTCTGGCCGACCACTCAATGGGCCGTCAGACCAGAGACTCTAAACCTGCCTCAGTGTTAAAATAAACCTGAAACAAAACCACGAAAACAATAATGCCAGTCCCATCCTTCCCAAGCAAAATAAGTTAATACAGAATGAAGAGTTACATAAAGAACACTATGCAATCAAACAAACTAAACCAACACCAGACTGCTGCCACCAGTCTGAGGGGGAAGAGAGACAGAGAGAAACTGCCAGTCACATGGTCTTTTTAAGCTGAGGCTCCGTCATCAGGATCACGTGATGCAGCTTGGGCCAGGAGCCTCCAATCAGGTCAGGAGCAGCCAGGCAGCAGGAGGTACTAATGGTAATCAGAGAAACAGGTTAGTACATAATTAACACCAGCAGAGGGAGCGCATAACACCCACACATAAAGCCCCATGTCTGACCCCCAGAACTTAACTTATTACGTTCAAGTCCACAGGTGCTTATCTAATACGGTAATCTTTTATGGGGCACTTCACAGACCAAATTTTGTATAACAAAATTTGCTACATCCATTGGCTTCCTTGTTATCTAACATGCTAGTTACTTTGTCAAAGAAGTCATCAGTTGGTTGAACACAATTTCTCATCCATACAATTATACTCACTCAGCTGTATAAGTATTCAGTTACTATTTTCTTCATTTTCCTAACAAACTGTCCTGAAGTCATTTTCACCCCCAATATTTTTAGTATTTTGCTGTCTTCCTCTCAGCTGGGACTTTTCCAAAATGCAAAGTCCAATAACTATATATTTAAGCAATATTATTCTATTAAATGTGATCTTGAGAGTACATAATATTTTCTGTGGTATTCATAACACAACAATGATAAAAAAGATCTTTGTTTTGATTGCACCTATCAACATGCGCATATTATTATATTTACAGTTAATATGTACCGAGGGCAAATTTTTGTTACAACGCTCCCCATTCCCAATTACTTTTACATTGAAGTGATTGAAATCCAAGTAAAGTATAAATGGCATCAGAAAAATAAAACCTCCGGAATGGATGATATTCATTATGTGGTTGGTTGGAGTCAGTATCAGCACAATTACAATATTTAACTTTGAATCTTTGGATGTCCTGGTTCAAGCTAAAACGAAAGACAAATAATAACCTCCTCACACATTTCCCTGCAAGTATCTCTCCTTTAAAATATGCCCCTTCTTTGAACAAGCTCTTAAACATCGCATCTGAATCAGTTTCCATCTGATTACACTCCTTCAGGATGTTCATCTACGTGTTCAATTAATAAAACAATGAGACTGGGGACATTTCTATTCAACCTGTCAAAGGAATTTGTGGGGGGGGTGGGGGTTAGAAATAGTGAGGTAAACAAACATAATAGTTGCGTGGCAAATTACAATAGTGCTACTTTCCCAATATTTAACTGAAGGAAATAATGGGTTATTGGGACTGTATGTTGTGACACAGCCTGACACCTTGCATGTCATTTTAATATTACACATATCCCATCCCCCTGGATATTCCGGATTAATAAATTAAGGTTTTGGCAACTAATTACAAATCAGGCTAATTACAAATCAATAACATTAGCCAACTCCGAAACATGAAGCGCTGAGCATTGGGATCCAGACATCACGGACTACTGGCCTCAGTTCCCCGCTCACATCTGGCAGTGCTCTGTCTGAACCAGGAGCCACGGAGCGTTTTTGAAAGTGGGGAGGCTGAGCGATCACTGATCATTGTCCTTGGGGGTACCCGGCGAGGGAGTGGAGCAACCGAGTGGAGGGAGGGTGTGGGAGGGGGGTGTCCCCCCTCACACGGTTGGAACCTTTTGAAATTTGATGTATTAAAATCATGTTTTAGTGCACTGTAAAGTATGATTTCAATGTTTCTGTTTGAAGTATTTTTAAGAGGTAACTTTTTAAGGGGTAACTTTTTCCACACAAAGAGATAGTTGAGGCAGCGACTATCCCAACATTTAAGAAACAGACTGATACATGGATAGGACAGGTTTGGAGGGAAATGGACCAAAAGCAGGTAGTGTAGCTGGGACATGTTGGCGGATATGGGCAAGTTGCACCGAAGGTCCTGTTTTCACACTGTATCACTCTATGACTACATTATACCTCCACCGTGCATGAATGCTTCAAAATCAAGTGGTCGAGTTTTATTGCCATATACTCAAGCATAGAAACATAGAAAATAGGTGCAGGAATGGGCCATTCGATATGATCTTGGCTGTTCATCTAAAATCAGTACCTCTTTCCTGTTTTTTCCTCATATCCCTTGGTTTCGCTAGCCCCAAGAGCTATATATAACTCTCTTGAAAACATCCAGTGAATTGGCCTCCACTGCCTTCTGTGGTAAACAATTCCACAGATTCACAACTTTCTGGGTGAGGAAAGTTTGTCCTCATCTCAGTCTTAAATGGCCTACCCCTTATTCTTAAACTGTGACCCCTGGCTCTGAACTTCCCCAACTTCGGGAACATTTTTCCTGCAGTTACAGTTAGTGAAAATCTAGCAGGCAAGCAGGATGCTTTCTCAAACCACCCCCATTTGAAGGCCACTATCTTCCACCGTTTCTACGCAGTGCTTGGTACTTACTTCCAGCAGCCATTGGTTGTCCTCCAGGATGCACCGAGCCACAGCCTGGTCCATGCCGGTCACCTGGGTGAATTCGGAACAGAGACTCTCACGGCAGCGGCGCAACGCTTCCGACGGCCTCTTGTACTGAGGCTGCTCCTTGGCCGGAGCTGCAGCGAGCGACTCGCCAGCCCGGCAAACACTCGCCAGCCCGGCTCCCCGTCCGCATCTGCCCCTGCCGCTGCTTCCATCCCTCCCTCAGCTCCGGCTCTCCAACACCCGTGGCCCATGCAGTTGATATGCGTTTTTAAATTTTCGTTGAACACAGAATTTCTCACGACAGAGCGTGAGAAATTTGTGATCAGCATGAGAGAGTGAGAATTTGGCCAAATGCGTGATTCTCACGCTCAATGCGTGAGTTGGCAGCCCTGAGAATATGTAAACATAATACAGAAAAGGAGATAAAAGTTCAGTGTGTCTATATACCATAGCCTGATGGCTGTGGGGAAGAAGCTGTTCCTGAACCTGGATGTTCCAGATTTCAATCTCCTGTACCTTCTTTCCGATGGCAACGGAGAGATGAGTGTGTGGCCAGGATGGTGTGGGTTTTTGATGATTTTGGCTGCCTTTTTGATGGTCAGAGGTCAGAGCCGATGATGGACTGGGCTGTGGTCACAACTTTCTGCATTTTTTTTCTGCTCCTGGACGTTCAAGTTGCCGAATGCAACCAGTCAGTATGCTCTCTACTGTGCACCTGTAGAAGTTCGAGAGAGTTCTCCTTGACATACCGACTCTCCGTAATGCTCTCTACTCTCACAAAATGCTGGAGTAACTCAGTGGGCCAGGCAGCATCTCTGGATAGAAGGAATGGGTGACGTTTCGGGTCGAGACCCTTCTGAAGTCTGAAGATTTCCGTGCATTCCGCACATTTTTTCCTAATATGCATTGATGTATATTAGCTTTATTACATCCAGTCTCTTTTATATTTACAACACATCTGGGTATGGTGTAATCCTTTCATTACTGGATCATTGCTAAATTTGCATATCTGTTCATGATGATATGGGTTGTGATATCAAATGTGGCCCGTGATGTGTGAGAGGCATGTGTGAAAGGCAATAACAATTGGGTCGTGGCCCTGAATAGCTAACTCTGTTTCCTATACTTTTGAATTTCAGATTTCCAGCAGTCCTGCAATTTTTTTTTTTTTTCACGGATCAAAAGTAATTAGCAGTAAGTGGAAAAAAATGATTAAAATCCAGGTAGAATTTGCAAACAGTAAACAATCTATGCAGTTCAGTAAATAATATATGTGCATTGGAATTGATTGATGTAAATACACATGAAAACATGTTTTTGAAGTGTGGTGTTCTTTAAAATGTAGACACAGGAATTGCAGATATAGGGATTTTATATAGAACACAAAATACTGTAGTATCTTAGTGGGTCAGGCGGCATCTCTGGAGAACATGGATAGGTGACATTTCAGGTCGGGATCAGTCTGAAGAAGAGTCCCTATCCAAAACATTGTGTATCGATGTCCTCCAGATATGGTACCTGACCTGCTGAGTTACTCCAACACTTTGTGTTCTATCTGAAAGATATGCATGCTTTTCCTATAGTCGGGATTTGCCATATTTTGGTCTGTAGTTGCATTGTACCATATTATCTGGAAGAAAATGAAATGATCAATTTGTTTGTGAAGGTTGGATTCAACAGCTGGAGCGAGTGAAAGCTTTTCCTCATTGAATAAATGGATCTTTTCTAAAATATGCCTGATCATTTAAAGCATTATGTAGTAAATTTTGGTTCAATTCTTAACTTTCATTGTGCAGCAAGGAGATCATTGTTAGTTGGAAGAAGGTAACAACAAAGCAAACAGATAAAATGTAGTCAGAGACAGTAAGACTGGTCGGAGAACTTGGAATGGGGAGGGATGGAGAGAGCGGGAAAGCAAAGGTTATTTGAAGTTAGAGAAGTCAATATTCATACCGCTGGGGTGTAAGCTGCCCAAGTGAAATATGAGGTGCTGTTCCTTCAATTTGCGCTGGGCCTCACTCTGACAATGGTGGAGGCCCAGGACAGAAAGGTCAGTGTGGGAATGGGAGCTGGAGTTAGTGTTTACCAAATGGGGAATCAGGTAGACAATAGGTGCAGGAGTAGGCCATTCAGCCCTTCGAGCCAGCACCGCCAGTCAATGTGATCATGGCTGATCATCCTCAATCAGTACCCCCTTTCCTGCCTTCTCCCCATATCCCCTAGGTAAGTTTAGGTGGACAGTGGAGTGCTGTGCTCCCTTTCCATTCATTGTAGCTCAATTTCCCATGTTCCTTTCTGCATACCGGAAAAATCTAATATTGAATAAAAACTAATAGGAAAAACATTGGATTGTTGTCCCTGGAGCATCAGAGACTGAGGGGAGACCTGATAGAAGCATAACATTATGAGAGGCACAAAGGGTAGACAGTCAGAACTTTTTTTCCCAGCATGGAAATGTCAAAGACTAGAGCGCATAACTTTAAGATGAGAGGGGCAAAGTTTAAAGGAGTTGCACGGGGCACGTTTTTTACACTGAAGGTGGTGGGTGTCTGTTTCATGCTTTGAACAGAATGTCGGTGGATAGTTCAATAGTCCTTTATTGTCACTTGCACCCTGAGGTACAGTGAAATTTTATTTTACCATACAGTCATACCAAAAAGAGCAACAAGATGAGTGCCACTCCAGTGGTCTTTCTAATGTCCTTGATTGTGCCTTGATTGTGTTTCCGTGGTCCCCACCACTCGCTGGAGTGCTGGTTCCCACACTCCACTCACTGATGTCCCAGGCTCTTTTTCAACTGACCAGGCTTCTGTTTTCCACACCTCATTTAAATTCACCTGGTTCCACTGAAAATGTTATTATCTAAATTTGTAATATCTAAATGGATCAAAATGGCTCTTGATTTTAATACATGCAAATGTGCTAATCTGGTATTGTCAAATTTGCAAAAATGCTGGATTATTAGAATTTAAAAAAATGGACACTAATAGTTTTCCATCTTATTTTTTAATGCCATATGCCTTCACTGAGAGCTTCTTGAAAATTTGACCTTTTCTTTGTGATTTATCCCACTGAAATTCTGTGGCACCATGAATGGGCTAAAGCTCTCAGGGCCCTTTCTTCTCCAGCTCAGCTCACAGCTCTGTTGCAATACATTGTCAATTCTCAGTGTTTGCAGTCATTCCAGGCTTCTGCTGTGGATAGCTGTAGACTAATTGCATTGTAGGTCTTTCCTTTGTCAGGCTGCTCGCTTTCACTCCTACAAAGATTCTTTACTCCCACATCTTGTTTTGCTGAAAGCAATTTATAAAAATGTTATCAGAGTCTGTTTTTTCTCTGTTCCTCTTTACACAGTGTTACCGTTTCAGAATGTGATTTAGAACAGTTGATTAGATAATTATTCAATCAATTGTCTGGCTTAGGATTCTTATTTGTAATTCTAAGTTGAAAAAAAGTTATATTTGTTCCTGCACTGCCAGTAGTATGCAGCAACTACACCAACAGTTTCTAATTTAAAGTCTTAATGGTTCTAGAAACTTAATGCAGGAATGAAGAAGTGTTACTAAACTAGTCTGAGGAGTGTTTGGAGAGACTGAATCCTGCAAAATTTAAACTCACTTTTACCTTGAAAATCTTATCTATCTTCTGTGTGGGCGTGTCTTGTGTTGTCTTCAAATCCATGACCTTAGCCGTTAAATGCTAGCCTGTCCCAGGCGGACAGGCAGCCGCAAGTCCTTCTCATGCATGCAGTGTGCATAATTCATCACATGACAAGAGAAGTGATAGTGCCGGAGAAGGATCTGCTGGGAACCAAACTACAAACTTGCAGAAACAGACCTGAACAGTGTAAATCCCGAGTAAGTATTTTAGCACCTTTGCTCAAGTAACCTTCTAACCCAAGAGTTAGTTCTCTGCAAACATATTTGCTGATAATCCAGAGAACATTAGACTTTTGGATTTGTGTGAATTTGTAACTCTATAGGCAATTAATTTTAAGCTTAGATTCAGCACAAGAAATTGGGTGTTCTTTTGCATTTACATTGGTAGTCAGAGTTAAGTTTAAGAGCTAATTTTTTCATACTTTGTACTAGATAATGTGCTGTGTCCTGATGTGTGATTTTAAAAGCTGGTTCTTGTCTTTTTAAATGAATAGTAGTAGAAGTAAACAGCTTGCATGGTGTGAGTGCAGCGTAGCACAGGGGCAAATGTTTCAATTGTCTCATGGGTTTGTACTTTGTAAAAGATTTATTTGCCACCTTACAGATTGCTTCGGTTTGGATACAAATTGTTTTGAGGAGTAGACAAATAATTGTTTGTGAGCATTGCAGGAATTTTAATGATATCGGTACTTTTATGAATCAGAGACTTGTGTATTCATGGGGTTGATGCATTAGCCAGCTGGAAATTTTAAAAAGACTGGAGAGGCTGCAGCTTGATCTGAAAGAATAGAGTTGCTGGTCTGCATCGCTACCGATGCTTAGCAACAGATTCAGCTTCATTTTTCATTCTTGGTTTGTGTGAAACAGCTGAAAACCTTGTACATAAATGTTTTACAATGCAGCCATATCAGTCTCCAAAAGTAAATGTTTTTATCATCCGAGTTCCCAATTTCTTTTGAGTATCACATCAGTTGTATTTTACGATAAATGATTTGATAACATTTAGAAAGGAACACTGATAATTGTACTTTTTTTTATCCCCCTTTGACACCGTCCTTTGTACTTTTTACAGAACTTTCATTTCAGATAGCACCGCATTTCAACAACTGTTTTCAACGTTCTCTACGTTGGTGTGTTTTAGGTTTTATTACAAGAAACAAGGTGATTAATCTAAAGGCACTATAATAATAATAATAATAATAATAATATCTTTTATTGTCATTGCACGTCAGTGCAACGAGATTTAGTATGCAGCTCCACCGATGTACAAGAAAAGTATAATAAATAAATAAGCAAGCAAGCTGAGTGACGTGACCATCTGAGGGAGACTGTCCAGGGGGGGTGGGTGGGGGGGGGGGCACTCAGCAGGGCTGGTACAGAGCCGCTATAGCTCTTGGAATAAAGCTGTTTCTGAGTTTGGAGGTTCGGGCATAGAAGGCCTTGTAACGTCTGCCGGAGGGAAGTAGTTCAAGCAGTCCGTTACAAGGGTGCGATGAGTCCTTATGGATGCTGACGGCCTTCCTGAGGCACCGTGTGTGGTAGATGCCCTCCAAGGCTGGTAGCTCTGTCCCAATGATCCTCTGCGCTCTGTGGACGACGCGCCGAAGAGCTCTCCTCTCCGCCTCCGTGCAGCTGAGATACCACACAGAGATGCCATACGTTAATATGCTCTCTGTGGTGCAGCGGTAGAATGTTGTCAGCAGCTGTTGGGGCAGACCAGTCTTTTTTAATGTCCTCAGGAAGAACAGTCGTTGCTGTGCCTTCTTGACCAGCGCAGCGGTGTTGGTGGACCATGTGAGGTCCTCTGAAATGTGAGTGCCCAGAAACTTAAAGCTGGACACTCTCTCCACACTTTCCCCGTAAATGGAGATTGGGGCGTATTCTCCATTATGGGACCTCCTGAAGTCAATAATCAGCTCCTTGGTCTTGGAGGTGTTTAGTGACAAGTTGTTATGAGCGCACCAGTCCGCCAGGTTCTGCACCTCTGCTCTGTATTTTGTTTCATCACCGTTGGTGATCAGCCCAATCACTGTTGTGTCGTCTGCAAACTTCACGATGGTGTTGGTGTCGAATGCAGGGACACAGTCGTGAGTGAAGAGGGAGTAGAGCATGGGGCTTAGTACACAGCCCTGTGGTGTGCCAGTGCTCAGGGTGATAGTGGAGGACAGGTGCGGGCCCAGTCTCACTGCCTGCGGTCGCTCCGTCAGAAAGTTTAGGATCCAATCGCATATCGGCGAGCTGAGGCCTAGCTGGTGGGGATGACCGTATTGAATGCAGAGCTATAGTCAATGAAGAGCATCCTCACATACGTGCCCTGTCTGTCCAGGTGAGTCAGGACAGTGTGAAGAGCCAGAGAGATGGCATCCTCTGTTGATCTATTTGCCCTGTATGCAAATTGATGTGTGTCCAGTGAGGCAGGGATGCTGGATTTGATATGGGAGAGGACCAGCCATTCGAAGCACTTCATTGGGATTGGAGTTAGGGCAACCGGGCGGTAGTCGTTCAGGTTGGTGACTTTGGACTTTTTCGGCACCGGCACTATGGTGGCTGTTTTCAGGCACTTGGGGACCGTTGCCAGAGATAGAGACAGATTGAAGATTCTCGTGAATACCTCCGCCAGCTGTACAGCACAGTCCTTTAGTACCCTTCCCTGGACTCCATCCGGGCCTGCAGCCTTGCGTGGATTGATCCTACGCAGAGCGCACTGTACCTCCTGGGTGCTCAGTGTTAAGGCCTGTCCCTCCGCCATGGCCAGGGTTATTCCACTCCTGGTGTTGCCAGTTTCGAACCGGGCAAAGAAGGTGTTTAGTTCATTGGCCAGTGTGATATCACCGTGGGGGCAGGCGGGGCTGCTCTTGTAGTCGGTGATGTCCCTGCCACCCTGCCACATGCTTCTGGTGTCCGTGGTGTTGAAGTGGTCTTCTACCCTTTGCCTGTGGACGTCTTTGGCCTTTTTTATGCCTCTGTTCAGGTTCGTCCTGGCCGCACTGTAAGCAGACGTGTCCCTGGATTTAAAGGCATTGTTGCGTGCCCTTAGCATATCCTGAACCTCCTTGTTCATCCAGGGTTTCTGGTTTGGGAACATTTTTATTTGCTTGTCCACTGTGACAGTCTCCACACAGCAGTTGATGTAGGAGAGCACAGTGGATGTGTACTCCTCCAAGTCTACCTCTGTACCACTGGTGGCCTGTTGTGCAAACAGGTCCCAGTCGGTGCGATCAAAGCAGTCCTGGAGTTGTAGGGTGGCGTCCTCGGGCCATATTTTGACCGTCCTTATTGCAGGTTTGGTCTTGCGGATGAGGGGTTTGTATGCAGGCAGTATAAACAGTGAGAGGTGATCGGATTGTCCCAGGGATGGGCGGGGGAGAGCTCTGTATGCGTCCTTGATGTTGGTGTACACTTTATCCAACGTGTTTGAGCCCCTGGTAGGGCACTGCACATGCTGGTGGAATTTGCGGAGTGTGGCTCGTAGGTCGACCTGGTTAAAGTCCCCTGCAACAATGAAGGCACCGTCGGGGTGAGCATCCTGCTGCTTACTGATGGCCGAGTGCAGCTGTGCTAGTGCTAAGTTAGCATTAGCCTGTGGTGGGATGTATATGGCCATGATGATAACCACAGTAAACTCCCGAGGCAGGTAAAACGGCCTACATTTAAGCAGTAGGTATTCCAGGTCTGGGGAACAGTAGCTCTCTACTGCAGTGTGGTTGGTGCACCAGTCATTGTTGATGTAGATGCAGAGCCCGCCACCCTTGCTCTTACCGGAGTCCTTTGTTCTATCAGCACGATGCAGTGACCGGTTGGTCAGGTCCACAGCCCCTATAACAGGGAAAGGGGAAACAAGGGGAAAATATAGGCTCTTCATTGAAAATGTTGCCACAATGTGGATGCAAGGCGAACCAAGTTGGAGGATATTTGATTAATTTTATTTGCATTTTGAATCTTGATGCTTGGGAGGCAGCTTAAATGGATGATTTGGTATTTGATGCTGGAAAATGTGCATAGTTGCCTGCAAATGTGGCGAGGTAGGTGAATGGCATGCTTGCCTTCATCAGCCGGGCATTGAATATAAGAGTTGAGATATCCTATCACACTTATACAAGATATTGGTTTGGCCACACTTGGGGTGTTGTGGGTAGTTGTTGTCACCCCACTATAAAAAGGATGTAATTAAATTAGATATGGTGTAAAAAAAATTCACAAGATTATTGCTGGATTGGAGGGCTTGAGTTATCAGGGGAGCATAGATGGGCTGGATTATTTCCCCTTTAGAGCAGGAGGTTGCAAGGTGACATGACAGAGATATATAACATTATGGGATGGGGTCGATAACCAGTGTCTGTTTCCTATGGTAGGGATGTCTAAAACTAGACAGCATAGGTTTAAGATGGGAGGAGTTTTAAAGGTTAAAGGAGATCTGAGTGGGAAATGATTCACACCAAGGGCAGTTATTATCTAGAATGAGCTGCCAGAGGAGGTGGTGATGTATGTAGGAATAGTAACAAATTTAAGCAGCATCTGGACAGATACTTGAATGAACAACATATAAAGGGATATGGAATTAATACAGACCAATGGGATTAGTATAGTGTGCATGATGGTCTGGGTGGATGCAATGGCCACAGAACCTGTTTCTACGATGTATAACTCTACGATGGACCTACTGGTCTGCTTTGGAACTATATCTGCCAGTAATTCTGTGATTCATTTTGTGATTCATTTTAGTTAAGGTTTTCAGTTTAAAAAATGAGAACTGAGATTGTTTCTCAATTTCCTGTACTCGGCAGGTCTGACTGCAGTAGTATGTATGCAAGCATGTCTAGTATTATGCAGACATGCAGTTTGAAAGGTTGGATTTTGGGCTTCAAGGCAGAAATATGATGTAATGGCTGCTCTTATTTTCATTTGCCTATTAGTCTGCATTGCTGTTGGGGATGCTTTGTAACATAGATTTTTTTTCTCACAAAGTTGCATCTAAAAGCATTGAAATAGCTCGCATCAATACATGATGCCAAAGTTAAGTTAAGAGCCATCCCATATTCCAGTAATCCTAGTTCAGCAAAATCTGCGAGAAAATTGAATGGAAGGAAGACTTGCAAGAAGATAAGTGGTTAAGAGGGTCTCTCAGCCCTTGTATGCTATGTAAATTTATGACAAAACTGTAATTAATACTTGCTCTTTTCATCCCACCTCTTTATAATTAAAAAATCATTGGTTGTCCTGCATGATCCAAGTCTTGACTTCTGACTTTTATCTCTTAACTTTAATCTGCAAACTCTCTCACAAAAAATTATGAAAAGTGTAAAATAGCATAGACAAAAGCCATGAGCTCACAGCACGACATGCTTATACAAGTTAGATATGCAGGTGGTGAAAATATACTTTTGCTTCATCTACCACAGGCTTCCTTTTGAAATGAGATACTTTTTAAAACTTTTATTAATCATCCTGAAAAACTTATTTCTTTTGATTCTGCTGGTTCTCAAAAGTAGATGAACTGAAACATCCACAAGTATGTTTTACTGACTAATTGATGTCTCTTTTGATGCCATGAGCTCAATTAAATTGGCTGAGAATAGCAGAGATGAAAAAGAAATATGTAGCAACAAGGAACTGGAGATGTTGGTTTACAAAAAAGACACAAAGTGCTGGAGTAGTTTCAGCAGGTCAGACAGCATCTCTGGAGAACATGGATAGGTGACGTTTCAGGTATGGACCCTTCTTCATAATTATTGTGGGGGGAGCTGAAAGCTCGGTAAGGTAGGATATAGCCTGGCGGATTTACGGGGGGGTGGGGGGTTTAATAGGCAAATGGTTTGACAAAGGCCAGAGATGAAAAGACAGAAGGTATGAAACAAAAAGATTGGACAGTTGTAAATTGTGAAGCTAGGGGAAGGAATGTAGGCAGAAGGTAATGGGGGTGGAGGAAGAAGGGAGGGGGGGGGTTTGTTGTTACCTAAAATTAGAGAATTCAATGTTCATACCTTCGGGTTGTGTGCTACCCAAGTGGAATATGAGGTGCTGTTCCTCCACTTTGCATGTCGCCTCACTCTGGCAGTGGTGGATGCCCAGGACAGAAAGGTCGATATGGGAATGGGAAAAGAAATGGTTACAACTAGGAGATCCAGTATGCCTTGGTGGACTGCATGCAAGTGTTCAGTAAAATGGTTGCCGAGTCTATACTTGGTCTCGCCGTTGTACAGGAGGACACATCAGGAACATTGGATGCAGTAGATGACGTTAGAGGAGGTGTACATTAACTTCTGTCTCACCTGGAAGTACTGCTGTGGTCTCTCAGTGGTTGTGAGGGAGGAGGTACTTTTCCTGCGGTTGCAGGGGAAATTATCTGGGGAGGGAGTGGTTTGGGTGGGAAGGGATGAGTGAACCAAGGATTTGCAGCTAGAGTGGTCTCTGCAGCAGGTGGAAAGGGTTGGGGATGAGAATATGTGACTTGTGGTGGGATTACTTTGGAGGTGACGGAAATGTCGAAGGATGATGTGTTGAATGTGGAGGTTCGTGGGGTGAAAGGCGAGGACGGGAACCCTATCCTTGTTCTGTCTGGGGGGGTGGGGAGGGGGAATGAGAGCAGAACTATGGGACACAGAGGAGACGAGATGAGGGATCCGTCAATGGCAACGGGGACAACCACGTTTACTAAAGAAAGAGGACATCTGAGATATCCCAGAATGGAAAGCCTTATCTTGGGAGCAGATTCGGCGGAGACAGAGAAATCAAGTAAGGGGAGAGAAGTGTCAAAGATAATCCAGATGTATTTGAGGGCCGGATTGAAGTTAATGAACTCAACGAGTTTTGCACGGGTGAAGGAGGCAGCCCTGATGCAGTCATTGATGTAGGGGAGAAAGAGTTGGGTGATGGTGCCAGTGAATGTTTGGAACAAGGACTGTTCAATGTAAGCAACAAAAAGTCAGGCATAGCTGAGGTCCATGTGAGTACCGATGGCTACATTTTTCACTTGAAGAAAGTGAGAGGAGTCAAAAGAGTTGTTGAGGCTGAGGACCAGTTCCGTTGGACAGAGGGGTATGTTATTAGAGAGAAATTAATTGTGTACTCGGTTCAAATGTACTATTGAAAAACTGATAAGATAATTTTAAAATAATGGTATGTACATAAATGACAGTAAAGAGAGTGCAGATTAAATCGGTTCAGTTCAATTTCAGTTCAGTTCAGATTGCACATTTTATCATTCTTAAAGCTCACACATCTCAATTCATTTCAAATTAAACTGCCTTTATTCTTAAAGGAGAATATGTGTGATTAAAATAGATATAAATCCTGCTGTTAAGTTAAGATGTGGATGTCTTGTGAGTTTGAGCGGCACTAAATAAACCTGCTGTTGCTCTGAAGATTAGCCCACAGCAGGGAGCTCACACTGTTGGCTTTGCAATTAGGTCAAGAAGCCAAACTTGTTTGTTTTCCTTCCAAAATAAACATACAAAAAGGCCAGGTATGTCTGCCAATAAAAGAGGGAAAAACCTTTGACAACAAGCGTGCTGTTGCTATGTCGGGCTCAAATGTTAGTGAGTAAAGGTATGTAGTAGTGAAAAGTAAGCATTATTTGCTACTGAAACAATTTGTATGATGCATACATCTAGCTTCTTCCCGCAGATGTTCAAAATCTAATGCATGGAAGCCTTGAAATTGTCACAAATTTTATGTCAAAGAACAGTGAATTTGTCTAAAAAATACACAAAGTGCTAGAGTAACTCAGCAAGTTAGGCAGCATCTCTGGAGAACATGGATACGTGACATTTCGGGTCAGGATCGTTCTTCAGGCTGTCTTTTGTAAATCAGCTTCTGCACTTCCCTGTGTCTGGTAAATTAGTCAAAGTATCATGTGAAATTTAGACAATACCTTACTTAAGTGCATTGTTTAAAAGTATGTAAAATAATTTGTGGCCTTAATTTCAGAAAGCAGCAAAATAATTAGCTTTGTAGATTAAAAAATAAAGCAATTATAATAGTAGATATAAAATTGCCTGTTTATTCGCACTAAATTAATTACAAGAAAAAAAATGTCAATATTGATAAAATAGTAAATATTCCACTCAATGGTGCCGTGGTACATTGTTGCAGCAGAGCAGGGAGATTTATGTTCTACCTGCAAAGGTGATCAAGGTCAGAGTTACACTGAGATTTGGAATCAAAAATCAAAACTGGAAAAAGTGTTTTAGTTCCAATATGTTTTTTTAGATCATCGAATTAACTTAAGATTTTTAATGTAAGCATCAAATGATCTCAACACAATGAAAAAAGCCTATTCTGTTTAACAAATAGGTTTAGTTGGTGTAAAAATGTTACATCTCAATATGCTTTCTCTAATTTTAAGAGTAGATATTAAACCATGCATGTTTAAATTTCTTAAAACTTGGAGTTGTTTCTCATACAACGTATAATGTCATCTGCCACAAATGGAAATGCTACAATTAATTTTTTTTAATTTTACATTTGAAATAGTTTACAATTCCATGTGTAATTTTAAGGAGATAATCTATTCTAATGCAATATTTTCTTTAGAAATGTTGCTGTTATAAATGTATTTTTGTAGAAGTGGCTACTCTTGTGGCCTTGTAAGTAGCTTATGGCATTGAAGAAAATTCTAATAAGAGAGGAAGGAAGGTTGTATCAATTTTTGTTGGAGGGCACTGTTCAACAGCAAAAATATCTGGCCAATGGCCAAAGAAGAAAATACAATGCGAGCTCTGTTGAAACTAAATCATTGTCGACTATGTACTGTATTTAACAAATGCTACAACGCACTTCCTTGATGACCTAGTGGATAAATACATGGAAAGATACTGACCCATGTGGACCAGGAAAGGGTTCTAGTTCAGATCCCAGGATTGTATTTTTCCAAAAAAGTAACTTTCCAATAATTGTTTTAATTCAGGATGTCAAGAATTTTTCATTAACCTGCATTAATGATTAAAGACAGGTAGCCCCAGGTAATGAACGGGTTCTGTTTTTACAAATGTCTATAAGTTGGAACATGCACAGAAAAATCTCTATCTGGCAACCATACTTTAACAGTATTATAATGAATGACAACAAAATCACACAAGACTGCTACTGAAGACTAACTACTAAATATAGCCAAAGAGAAGAAACAAGTTCTGCTGCTTATGGGAATAAACATATTCACATATGTCAGACCTTTGAATTTAATAATATTATGGGAGCTACCAGTGTCCATTAGAAGAATATTCAAAACTCGTGGATGTACTGTATGAACATTGTTCAACGGATCTGTTAAATCCCTTGAAATAGATGTGAATTTTTAATTTATGAAGTCTTTGTCATGATTGAATTGTGCAAAAGAGCTTTATTAATTTGCAACATTACTTTCAGTGGAAGGCAATGACCGAGTGACTTAATAAAAGGTAAGTAACCTAATAGTGTATAGCTTTTACAATGGAGAACAAACTGATTACATGTTCCTGCTGCAGTCATTACCAAGGTTTTACAAAGATGGAATGATAGCAGGTGACACACTTTTATTTATATATGGGGAAATGGAAAGTAGTAGCAAGTAGAGGTGTGTGAGCAATAAAAGTAAAATCCAACCTAACTACAGTCCTGGTCATAATCGTACAGCATGGAAACAGGCCCTTCAGCACACTTGACCATGGCGACTAACGTGCCCCATCTACACTAGTCCCACCTGCCTGCATTTGGCCCATATCCCTCTAAACTGTTCCTATCCATGCACCTGTCCAAATGTCTTTCAAATGTTGTTACGGTACCTGCCTCAACTACCTCTTCTGGTAACTCGATCCATAGACCCACCACCCTCTGTGAAAAAAGTTGCCCCTCTTTTCCTTCTCACCTTAAACCTCTGGTTCATGATTCCTGTACTCTGCATAAAAGACTCTGCACTTTTTATACACCTCTATAAGATCACCCCTCAGCCTCCTGTGCTCCTAGGGATAAATTCCTAGTCTGCCCTACTCTATAGCTCAAGCCCTCAAGTCCTGGCAAAGTCCTTGTAAATCTTCTCTGCCCTCTTTCCAGCTTAACATCATCCTTCCTATACAAGGATGATCAGAACTGAACACACTGCACCAAATGCAACATCGCCAACGTATTGAACAACAGTAACATAACATCCCAGTTTCTATAGATTTTGCCAATTAATATTTGGATTGCTTGATGAAGACATTTTGATTTATGTTGCAATGGAATTAAAGAGTGTTGGAACTGTAGCAGGAACGTTTGTGGTGGTCTAAAATATTTATGTGCACAATGTTACTAGGTTTAGTTTCAGTGCAATTTTTATTTTAGTATAATAGTATTAGCATGTTAATTTACTGTGATGGCATTTGTTTTCCTCATTTCCACAGTTCACTTTGTGCAATTTTTACATAGATTGTAATTATTAAATATAAATAATTTTTAATTAGTAGTAATCATTTTCAAGTTGCTGAACACAAAATTTGTGTTTGGGAGTGCAGAGTCAGGAAAAGCAATTGTAATTATTTCAATTTGGCAAGTGTATTCAATTGCTGTAAAACTAGGTTGCGATCATTGTCAAGTCAGACGTTAAAAGAATGCTGGAAGAGTATGATATTTTGCTTTGCTTATGATTTCAATTGTCTTGTGTATAAACCTGCCATACTTTTTTAAACCTTTAGAATTGTACTAACATTGTACATTAAATATTTAGCTTATCAGTAGCTGCCTTTGTCACAGTGGGCTAAAGATTCAAATAAATAGTCGAAAAAAGTTTTAAAGGCTGGCAAGTGACTATTTCATTTTCAATCTATATCAGATTATTATAGAACAGTACAGGAATAGGCCCTTTGGCCAAACAAGATGCTAGGACAGGGGTGGGGAACCTTTTCATGTTGGAATGCCGCATTAAGTTAGCTGTAATCTAATAAGGCCGCTTCCAAGAAACTTCAATTAGATATACTTCAAAATGTACATTATTTTGTTAAAATAGCCCTCATGACTTACTAATGGTTTAATTGTGGCCGTCAGTCGGGGAGGATTATTTCGTTGAATGTTCTTTTACTCTTTGGTATTTTAAATACGTTCATTTTAAGATTAAAATTAAAATAATAAAAGACGAACAAAAACATATTAATAAAAATAAAAGGTAGACCAAAATGCTGGAGAAACTCAGCGGGTGAGGCAGCATCTATGGAGCGAAGGAAATAGGCGACGTTCCGGGTCGAGACCCTTCTTCAGACCTCCCTTCTTCAGACCTGAAGCAGGGTCTCGACCCTAAACGGCGACTATTTCCTTTGCTCCATAGATGCTGCCTCACGTGCTGAGTTTCTCCAGCATTTTTGTCTACCTTCGATTTTCCAGCATCTGCAGTTCCTTCTTAAATAAAAATAAAAGGATTTGTTCTACAAAATTTGGATTCATTCAAAAGGCCACACTTAATGGCCTAGAAGGACGCATGCGGCCTTAAGGCCGCAGGTTCCCCACCCCTGTGCTAGGACAAACTCTTATCTGCCTGCACACAATCCTATCCTTCCATTTCCTGTGCATCCATGAGTTATCATGCTGTTATAGCCTACCGCGTACAATTGGTCATCCTATTTGCTACATTACAACGGTATCTGATTTTAAATCAATTGATGTTAATTGTATTCAGTTAATATGTAATTAACTGAAAATATTTGTTTTCTCTCTTTATCTGCATGTATACTAGGGAAGAAGTGCACAAGGTTATTCAGGAGGCTCTTTTTATGGAATTATAAGACGTGTAATGATTTAGCCTCAACATTCTATCTTTCACTTAGCAATATATTTTTAACATTTGGGACAGAAAAAAACAAAGTGCTGGAGGAACTCTGCAGAGAACAGACTGTTTGTCATCCAGCTTTTCCCCCACTAATCCAGTCTGAAGAAAAGTCCTGACCCAAGTCATTGTCCCTCCCTTTCTCATGACAGATGCTGCCTGACCCGCTGTGTTCCTCTCGCACTTTGTGGTTTGCTTAAGATTTTAGCATCTGCAATCTCTTATGTCTCTTTTTGGGCCATCTTGATCTTGTGAACGGTATACAATGGTCATTCTTTAATGGAGTGTACTATTTCAACTCATTGGTTATGTAGTTACAGGTACTGTTTATACTCTGGTAATGCAGTTTGGTCGGGAGGAAATATTCTTAAAATGCACTATGAAACATTGTAGAAATCAAAGAACCAGTTTTCAAATTGTAGAGAAATTAATCTTCCAACAAGTTATTATTTGAAACCGTTCCAATAAATGCCAACATAACTCTGAGGATCAGCATCTGATTTCCATCGGCGTGATACAGGCCTTGAAACTCAATACCGAATGCAACAATTGCAGATAATTAGCCTTTCCGGTTTATGGCAGAATTGACTAATTCTGATGTAAGTGCATCCAGCAGTAGTTGGAAACAAGGAACTGCCATTGCTGGTTTACAAATAAGACATAAAATGCTGGAGGAACTCAGTGGGTCAGGCAGTATTTCTGGGAAACATGGGTAGGTGATGTTTTAGGTCGAGACCCTTCTTCAGACTGATTGTGGGTGGGTGGTGGGGAAAGAAAGCTGGAGGAGAGGGACAGGACTTTGCCTGGCTGGTGGTAGTGGGATAAAGGTGATGGGTGCAACCCTTTGTCCTGCACCTCTCTTTTAACATTCTTCCTTCCTCAACAATCAGTCTGAAGGATCCTGAACCAAAACATCATACTGCCTGCCCCGCTGAGTTACTCCACCAATTTGTGTCTAACACAGTAATGTTAACTCAGTTTTTTTTCTCTCTCCACAGACTCTGAGACCCACTGAGCATTTCCAGCATATTTTTTTAAACAGATTTCCAATAACTATTCTGTTCTGTTAACAGTTCCAGCTTTGGGTTCTACTCCACTTCCAGACAAGTTTAAACCCTCCCGATTAGCTCTAGAAAATCTTCCCACCATGATATTGGTCTTCTACTTCCTCTACTTGTCCCTCGTGTACAGTACAGTTCACCTCTGCCTGGAAGGAAATCCCAATGGTCCAACAACCTGAAACCCTCCCCCTTGCACCAGCTCCTCAGCGATGCACTCATCTGCCTGATCACTTATTTCTATCCTCACGACACATAACACCGGGAATAATCCAGAGATGACAACCCTTAAGGTCATGCTTTTTAGCCTTCTGCCAAATTCCCGATATTCACTCTGACAGACCTCATCTCTTTTTCTACCTCTATTGTTGGCACCATTGTGTATTTAACTAGCTTCTATTTTTGGCATTTTCACTTGCACAGTATCCAATGCTTACACATATTCCTGATGGAGATAATGTGAATTCATTGGGATTTCAATGATTTGCCCAAATGCAATGCTAAAATATTATTTAGCAGCATCTTGGGCACTGATGGAAAGGATGTAAAAACTATCCTGGTTGTGGCTAGCATATTTTTTGTTTTGCCTGAATGCTGCCAACCTTGCCTACTCACAAATTACATTGCATTTTTAAAATAATAAATCATTGCCATGAATTTTCTTGGAACAGAATGAGGGTTCTCCTCATTTACGCTGTTAATTTGACAGTTCAATAAAGGATTCTGTCTGTCATCCAATGAATTTACTATGTGAAGAACCTTGCATGGAAATCCCAGCAACATGTACAACAATGGAGACTTTTAAACCTTGCTTGCCAGTTTAATAATAATTACTACAATTTGCTTAACATCTTTTAATTCAAACATGCTTGGTCCATTTCTCGCTATTTTTTTAATTTGTATATTTTATGTTTAATGTTTCTTTTCAACTTTTTTCTCCTCAGATATTGGCTCATTTTATCATGATCACAATGCGACTAGCATGGAATCAATGAACAGGGACTCAGACAAGGTGCAACTGAATGAATCCGGAATGTCAACGGCACGCTTTTCGACCTGGGTCAAATTTGATGATGACCCTGAAGCAACCCAAACATCTCTTTCAAAACTGGGAATTCCTCATAGTTACACCGATCAAGAAAAGGTCAAGGCATCCCTTGGGCCTGAAAGTGATATAGAAACAACATCAACAAATAAGCTGTTGGATTTTTTAGCTGAAGACAGGAATTATGTGTTTTCACAAATTAGACCTGCTATAAACCCGTATTCACCAACACGTACTACTAACCCATTTTTGGATGAAGCTCTGCGTGATGTTCAACCATCGCCAATCAACCCATTTCAAGCGTTCTTTGAAAAAAATCAAAGTTCTCACACAATGAATTCATTGCCAAATGACTCTCAGATCTGTGAACAGCTAAATGAACCTGACTCTACATTTAACGAAGCACGCATCAATCGGCAAAGAGATTCTATGTCATTCAGCGGAAGTCAAACTGACAAAAAGATTTCAGCTGTGTTCAGTAATTCATCAGATTTGTTTTCTCCATTTACTGCCAAGAATATCAATGATGAAGATGATTCTGTTTTCATAAATTCACCAAGTGGAGTTGTCTCATTTTCTGATGTAAAAATCAGTAATCATAGGGATTCCATTATATTCACCAATGGCAAAGATCTGATTCCCTTATTATCAGATGTTAAAGGCAATAGTCAAAAGAATTCTGCTGTTTCAGAGAATTCTCCAGATACAGTCTTTCAATTTCAAGCTGCGGATGTGGATAATGAAAGGGACTCTATTTTCATAAATTTATCAGATCCAGTTTCCCCACTTTCAGACGTGAAAATCAGCAGTCAAACGGATTCTATCATGACGTTTGGCCATCCTCCAGACTGCTCATTTCCGAATGCTCACGTCAATGGTCAAAGAAATTCCGTTATGTTCAATAATTCTTTAAATCCCACATTTACAGATGACTCAATGAATTGCACTCTTCAAAATGAAGTGTTCTCTCATCTCAAACAAATCAAAATTATGGATCCAGATCAAATTAACAGCCCCACCTTACCTGATGACCCTGTGCATTCTCCAGAGGCAGAAAACTATGCATTGAACCTTTTCCATCTTCCACCTAGAGACGGATGGACAATGATGCTGAGAATACCTGAGAAAAAGAACATCATGTCATCAAGGCACTGGGGGCCTATATATGTCAAAATGTTAGATAATGCACTTTTACAACTATTCTATGAAAAGGGTCTTGAAAAGCCTTTTAGAGAGACCCAGCTTCTGCCTTCCCATGAGTTGTCTGAGCTCAAACTTCAGAACTTTGATGAAAATGGGAAAATACACACAATAAGAATCGATCAGGTATTATACAGGGAGAAACGCAAGTACCATCCCTTGCCAATAGTTGTTCAAACGCCTATTAGGGAGCAGGTAATCAAACTGGGCACCACCTGTTATGAAGATTATGTGAGCTTTGTGACTACAATTCAAGATGCACTAATGAAAATGCCAAGTGCCCGAGATATTTGTGCCAGTTACTTTGAAGATGAAATAACTGTGGAAGTACAAGATGAATTTAGAGGTGTTGTGGCCAAAGGAGACAACAAGCTTATCCAACACTCTGTTGTCGCACATATCAGTATACTGGCTTTTGTTTCTGGGATGCCAGAAAGCAGAATCGGCCTCAATGATGTTCAAATTAAGGGAAATGAAGTTGTGTCAAGAGATGACATAATTCCCACAACCACAACCAAGTGGATTAAAATAAGTGACTGTCAGTTCCACAAATGTGTTGATATTGATGAATTCAATAATTCTAGATCAATTAAATTTTTACCATTGGATGGTCATAAATTTGAGTTGATGCGTTTCAGAACTACATACAGTGAGAAAACACTGCCTTTCTCCCTCAAAACCTTGGCTACCGTTAAGGGGGCTGAAGTGGAACTTCAGTCTTGGCTGGTGATGTCATCAGGTTTTGTGCCTAATCAGGACCAATATGCAGTCATGCCTTGTGAAAATGTGATGATTCGGTATCCAGTCCCAATGGATTGGGTCAAGAACTTCCGGCGAGAAGGTGTCTTGCGAGAGAAATCACTGAAGGCCAGAGTGAATAGGAGTGCCAGCTTTGGTAGTGGAAGTGTATCTGGCTCTGAGCCTGTAATGAGAGTAACATTGGGAAGTGCCAAGTATGAACATGCCTTTAAATCTATAGTATGGAGAATCAACAGGCTTCCAGACAAAAATTCAGGTGAGTTCCTGTTGGGGTTGTAAATATCTCAAAGCACACACAACACCGATGGTTTTTGTTAACTATTCTTTGCCAAAGTAAGAAGTTTCTTAAGCTTGTGCCAGAAATGAAACAATCAAGATTTAACCAATATTAAATTGTCACCTCAGACACACAATGAATGAAACAAAAATAGCTGCCAAAAAAGTCTCAGTGCTGGAGTAACTCAGCAAGTCAGGCTGTATCTCTGAAGAACATGGATAGGTGACGTTTCGCACCGATTACATTTCAGTTTCTAAAAATAGTTGCCAAAGAAACGTATGTCTTTGACACGATATATTAAGTTGGATTTCAATTAATGGTAGTCCTAAATTTTGAAAATAATGGAAATGTAAAGGAGACACTTACAAAAATGCTTAGAAATTCCATTGAACCCATAAGGTCCCACTGCCTATAACGTCAGACCAAGTGTTGCATATTTTTGAAGCGGTTCAGGTGTCTGAGGTGGTTTTAGGAAGGCTATACTGGCTTTGAGGCTATACAGATTGATTTCTGCTATGGTTTGACATATGAAGAGAGACTGAAGGTTTGGCCTCTATACGCATTGAGATTTGTACAATTGATGGGTGATTTTATTGAAACAAAAAATTAGGAGGCTTGCCACTGGATGCTTAGAGGGTATCCCCATCATGGCTATATAGGTGGGGCTATATAGAACTGGTTAGAGGTGCAGCTTCTGAATTAACGGTGGTCCATTTCAGACAGAAATGTTGAGTAGGTTTCCTCTCGGAGTGTTTCAACCCATGTAAACTTTCTACTTCAGAGCTGTGGAGCTGTGACGTCCACGAATGTATTTGTGACAGAAATGGGCAAATATTTCAATTTGAACTGAGCTTCAAGGAGTACAGGGAGGGAGTGTGAACATGCTATCAAGGTCAAGATTCAATCAGCCATAATCTTACTGAATGGCAGAACAGTCTTGAGGGGTTAAATTCTGTCCATCTCCTGCTCCTGTTTCCTGTGATCTTATGTGACCTGCACCAGAAGTTCTTACCAGATGTTTTTATAATGATTAAAACTAGTCTTTCTCCGAAGATCTGGTGTGCCCTTGGTATTCAGGGTGAACAGCAACTTAATTTATTATCTCTGCAAGTGTGATAAG